>CAXAQZ010000618.1:0-145000 GCA_963971145.1 Sussaba pulchella | reverse complement strand
TATTTTATTTTATTTTATTTTATTTTATTTTATTTTATTTTATTTTATTTTATTTTATTTTATTTTATTTTATTTTATTTTATTTTATTTTATTTTATTTTATTTTATTTTATTTTATTTTATTTTATTTTATTTTATTTTATTTTATTTTATTTTATTTTATTTTATTTTATTTTATTTTATTTTATTTTATTTTATTTTATTTTATTTTATTTTATTTTATTTTATTTTATTTTATTTTATTTTATTTTATTTTATTTTATTTTATTTTATTTTATTTTATTTTATTTTATTTTATTTTATTTTATTTTATTTTATTTTATTTTATTTTATTTTATTTTATTTTATTTTATTTTATTTTATTTTATTTTATTTTATTTTATTTTATTTTATTTTATTTTATTTTATTTTATTTTATTTTATTTTATTTTATTTTATTTTATTTTATTTTATTTTATTTTATTTTATTTTATTTTATTTTATTTTATTTTATTTTATTTTATTTTATTTTATTTTATTTTATTTTATTTTATTTTATTTTATTTTATTTTATTTTATTTTATTTTATTTTATTTTATTTTATTTTATTTTATTTTATTTTATTTTATTTTATTTTATTTTATTTTATTTTATTTTATTTTATTTTATTTTATTTTATTTTATTTTATTTTATTTTATTTTATTTTATTTTATTTTATTTTATTTTATTTTATTTTATTTTATTTTATTTTATTTTATTTTATTTTATTTTATTTTATTTTATTTTATTTTATTTTATTTTATTTTATTTTATTTTATTTTATTTTATTTTATTTTATTTTATTTTATTTTATTTTATTTTATTTTATTTTATTTTATTTTATTTTATTTTATTTTATTTTATTTTATTTTATTTTATTTTATTTTATTTTATTTTATTTTATTTTATTTTATTTTATTTTATTTTATTTTATTTTATTTTATTGTATTTTATTTTATTTTATTTTATTTTATTTTATTTTATTTTATTTTATTTTATTTTATTTTATTTTATTTTATTTTATTTTATTTTATTTTATTTTATTTTATTTTATTTTATTTTATTTTATTTTATTTTATTTTATTTTATTTTATTTTATTTTATTTTATTTTATTTTATTTTATTTTATTTTATTTTATTTTATTTTATTTTATTTTATTTTATTTTATTTTATTTTATTTTATTTTATTTTATTTTATTTTATTTTATTTTATTTTATTTTATTTTATTTTATTTTATTTTATTTTATTTTATTTTATTTTATTTTATTTTATTTTATTTTATTTTATTTTATTTTATTTTATTTTATTTTATTTTATTTTATTTTATTTTATTTTATTTTATTTTATTTTATTTCATTTTATTTCTTTGTATTAACTCCCGGCTGAAAACGGGAGTTATGTGTTTTCAACTCCCCGCTGAAAACGGGAGTTATGTGTTTCGTCGTGTTCCCGCAAAACACCGATTCCTTCCTCACGAATGTTTGCTCAAACGGCTAATCTTCTACAAACAAATTTTTGCACATCGGTTCCGTTGGTCACACAGATGCTATGTGAATCATAATATTTATGATCGGATGGTAACTCGTAAAGATAATAGATGTTAAAAAAACGCGTTTTTTTCGAAATTTCCATATCGATGCTGACGACAGTAGAGCTCCAGCGAGGCCGCTGATTGGCTAGGCAATACTCGCATCGTTCTTCATAGCCTAACTTCATTCTGCTGTCGAGTCGTCTGCTTTGACGACAGGGGCGGATCTAACGGTTCTAAGCGGTGTTTCCAAACAGGGGCGAATCTAACGGGTCTAAGCGGTGTTTCCAATAACTTTTTTTTTATCAATTGATTTCGCGTACGAACGATATTTTTTTAACGAGTGCATTTTTTATTTAACGTTCAATAATGTTAGCAGGATTGATCTACTGCTGATTTCATCAAGCACGTCGAATTAATAATTCTGGATGCTTGTATTCGGGCGTGAAATTAAGATATATGTGGAGGTTAGGTTGGATGACGTGGTTATGCCCGGTGATATTGTTTTATTTATGATTATCAACTGATTTCACGTACGAACGAAATTGTTTAATGAGTTCATTCTTTTTTATTCAACGTATGATAATGTTATCAGGATTGTAAAAAACGTGAATATGGATGTTCAGCTAGACGATGTGGTTATGCCCAGTGATATTGTCTACCTCGGTGGAATTGGCAATTTGAAAGAAAAAAATTGTTATCGGATTTCATTTTTTACTTTATCCTCCAACCGACAAAACTTTAGACAAAGCGATTTGTCAGAATGCACAATATGTATATTTGTTTTCATTGTTTTTCCTATGTGAGCCAGGTCCTTTTCGAAGCAGCATTCATTCAACGTTCACTTGTCGAAGCAGCATTCATTCAATGTTCACTCGCATAAGACACATTCAAAACTTATAATGACTGGGAAGGACGAGCGGAATGCGCTGACATCCGGTCAAGGCTACGTCGAGCCGCGCTCGAAAACTGTACAATGCGCAGACATTTGGTCTAGGCTACATAGAGCCGCGCTTAAAATCTCACTAATGCACTGAGATTTGGTCAAGGCTCTATTAAGCCGCCCTCAAGACTCCACGATGGGCTGACAATTTGTCATGGCTACATGGAGCCGCACTGAACAATCACATGATGCGCTGACATTTCGCTGACAAGGGGAAGTCCTCAACCATGAAACTGACTTTTTAATAAAACTATCATAAATCGATAGTACATTGAAAATTATTAGACACCTGTCCCGGCTTCTTTGTAGGTGGGCCCTAGTTTAATTATTATTAATTTTTTAAAATCACGGTTGCGGCGACAGATGAACGAGGTGCCGCCAGTCGCGTGCTGTGCGCTCACCAAGCGCCGATGGCGCAGGGCGAAAGTGTAAGTCCAGCAATCATGATGTCGCTGGTTCGGATCCTGGTAATTTTATTTTTTTGTTTGTAAATTCTTACTATTGCAATCGTGCTTACAACTATTTTATGACGCTCCCCCGGTAATTTAATTTTTTTTTAATAGTTAGATTAATGGAAAATAAGAATCATGCAGACACTTTTTGGATTATTTTCGTACGTAATCGTGATTTATTTCTATTCACATACTCGTGATTAATAGTCATCGTAGAAACATTTAACGAGCTCCGTCCGATTCGTTAGTAAAGAGGTTATGGTAAAGAAGCGAATTGCCAATACAAAATGGTTATGGATCGTTCTCTTGATTTCCAAGGCTCCAAAACTGTCCTTGTGCAAAAGCAAAATTTGAACAAGATAACGCATTCCTACACCGTGCAATACAGTTTGACTGCAGCCGGAACTCTTTTGCCTCACGTTTTTATATTCACACAAAAAGCAGCAAATCAATTTGACCCCCGGGTCACGAAAACCGTGGAACAATTGTCGGAAGAATTCGGAAACGTTATTGCTACATTCTCAAAATCGGGGAAGCTAACAAAAGATCTGTTTATCGACTATCTCGAGAAAGTCCTCAAGCCCTACGTTCGTGACAACAAATTCCTGTTACTTCTCGATTCGTGGGGAGGACATGCAGATTCGCTCATTTACGATGACATATTTACCAATGAATCAGACGAAGTAACGTGCGCCGTTAAAGTCATTCCTCCGAAATGTACGCCTTTATGTCAGCCCTGTGACGTATATTTTTACCAACAAATGAAGAGCATAATTAAAAAACTGCAAAATGCATCAGATTTATTGAAAGAAAAACCAGAAATAAACACTCGCGAGGATGCGATAAAAATTCATTCGATCATCCACCACCAATTGAACGCTCCGATATTTAACGATATGGTTAAATACACGTGGTATGCGTCAAAATTGTTGCAAGACAAAATTGCTTTTACTAACGTGAATGAAGCTTGCTTCCCGCTAACGCTTACCCGAGAAAGCTGCAATTGCAACGGGGTTGTATCTATAAAATGCGCTCGTTGTAGGAAAACGTTGTGCTTTAAATATTTGTACGACGACTATCATCCACGAATATGCAAATAAAAATGAATCACGATTTGTTAAATGTTATTACGATATAATAAATGATATATTGAACGGTATTACGATATATCAAATGATATATTGATTGTTATTACGATATATTAAATTATATGTCAAACGATTTATTGAATGCTTCTACGACGACTATCATACTTGAGTATGTGAATGAAAATAAATCACAATTACGTGCGAAAATAATCCAAAAAATTTCTGCATGATTCTTATTTTTCATTAATCTAACTATTAAAAAAAAATGAATCACCGGGGGAGCGTCATAAAATAATTGTAAGCACGATTGCAATAATAAGAACTGAAAAAAAAAAAAAAAATGAAACTACCAGGGTCCGAACCAGCGACATCATGATTGCTGGACTTACACTTTTGCCCTGCGCCATCGGCGCTTGGTGAGAGCACAGCACGCGACTGGCACCTCGTTCATCTGCCGCCGCAACCGTGATTTAAAAAAATTAATAATAATTAAACTAGGGCCCACCTACAAAGAAGCCGGGACAGTCCTCATAAGCTGCTCAAAATATTTCAAAGTCGATTTTCTCGTAAACTTCTGGCTATCTGGCCCAACGGCTATAGGAAATTGTTATTCGAGGGCTGATCTTTCAGTACCATAAGTATAAAAAATTACAAAAATGCCGAGGTCGTAGTCTCTCCTTGTTAGACAGTTTTGACCCTTGGGTCAAAATGTTCGCCTCCTAATTTTTTACATGAACATATGTCGAAAATAAAGAGACCCGTATTTCAGGGTTTTTTATTTTGAGGCTCCGCTTTTGAGATACAGTCAAATGAAGTTTTTCAACCATTGACCGTATTTGGTCATTCGAATCGATATATCTCAGCAATGGTCAGTGATGAAGGGAAAAACCACTGGTGTTTTTTTTTCGTTTTTGCACGCTCTATACGATGAATATATTCATGATCATGTTGCGCCGATGTAACAATTATTTATTCACAATTGAAAATTAAAAGTTAATGGGTGATAATAATATCGAGCAGGATTGCAGGGTCGAGTAAAGAAAAGTCAGTGGATAAAGATGTTACGCGTGTGTGTTTATTCGTCGTGATTTTACAAGTAGTAACAGAAGTAACGCTCGGACACGAACGTCCTGCCGTCGTCGATAACGTCGATACCTAGAGGCGTAACTCGTCTTATCAGACCGCGCATCACAGGGGCCCTCTGCCGGCATGTCATCCGGACTAGGGCTTCAAGCTTTATTTTCAACACTCCCACTTTCGGTTGATGTGCCGGCGGCTTCTTTTTCGGTGATTACATTAATTGTTTCGCGGAGACATTCAAACCTCGTCTTACTAAGTGGCTTCGTGAATATGTCCGCTATTTGTTCGTTCGTACTTACGTACTTTATCTCGAAGTCTTTTCTCTCGTAGTGATCTTTTATGAAGTGATACCGTACTACAATGTGTTTTGAATTTTTCGTAATCTGCGGATTCTTAATGAATTTTATTGCGCTTTGATTATCTATGTACATGACTGGAATGTCTGCTTGGCTTTTGACTAGCTCGTTAATTCATCTACTTAACCATAAGATTTCTTTGCTTGTTTGACTAGCCGCGATATACTCTGACTCCATGGTCGATAGAGCCACCGATTTTTGTTTTAACGATCCCCATACTACCGGAGAATGAGCGATTTTCAAAATAAACCCGCTTGTTGACCTTCGAGGTTCTCTGTCGCCACCAAAATCCGCGTCGCTGTAAGCGTTTATCCGTAGATTTACTCGTTCACTCGGGAACGAAATTCCATGGGTTTCCGTACCCTTAATATATTTAAGAATTCTTCTTATAGCATTCCAATGTACTTTTCTCGGAAACTCGGCGTACTGACTTACTGCGTTCACTGAATAGGCTATGTCCGGCCTCGTTACAGTTGCAAGGAATAGCAAACTACCCACAGCTTCCTTGTAAGGAACGTTGAGAACTTCCTCTCCGAAACTCGGGTCTTGCAGACTCAGATCGGTGTGTTGATCTGCCGGGATAGCAACGGAATTGGCATGGCCCATGCGGAAACGATCGAGCACCTTTCGGATATAAGATGCCTGGCTGACGAAAATAGATCCGTCTCTGTATTGCTAGATTTCCATGCCCAGAAAAAACCCAAGGGGGAGACTGTGATGACCAGTGCCGATGCCAAGTGCTGTAAAAGATTGTCAATTTTCTTTTCGCTCGTTGAAGCGATTAAGCCGTCGTCAATATAAATTGTCAAAAACAAGTTTTCGCCATCATGGTGAGATATGACGACGCATGGGTCTTCCGAAGTAGCGATTAGTCTGAATTTTTTCAAACAATCTACGAATTTGTGATACCAGCATCTTGCGGCCTGCTTTAGGCCATAAAGGGCTTTCCACAGTCTACACACTCGTCCGGTGCCGTCATCGTGTCCGCTTGGTTGCTCCATGTATATCTCTTCCGTGAGATCACCATTTAGGAACGCCGTTTTTACGTCGAATTGTACCAATCGCATTTTTGACACCGCAGCGACAGCGAGGACAGCTCGGATTGAGCCAAATTTTACTACGGGGCTGAAAGTCTCGTCGTAGTCGATCCCAGGTCTCTGCGAGAAACCTTTTACCACCAGCCTCGCTTTGTATCTCGCTTGACGAGAGCCGATAGCCTGTTTGTACCGAAATACCCAACGATTCGGCAGTATTTTTGCATGAGGAGGAGCCTGCACCAGCTTCCAGGTGCCGTTTTCATGAAGGGATGCTATTTTGCCATCCATTGCCTTCCTCCAGGCGGCGTGTCCGAGACTTTTGATTGCTTCATCGTACGTTTTTGGTTCTGCATGCTCCGCAACGAAGAGATCCTCGATGTTCATCTCGAAGTCACCCATGCGAATCGGTCGTCGCAATGCATCACGATTACGTAATTGTCGAGTATTTTCTTGAGGCGGTTGGACCAAATTCTCGCCTTCGGCTGCTTCTAATTGATGGTCCTCTTGCGCTGGTACTTCTTCAGGCTGTGCTTCAATGAACTCCTCTTCGTCGTCGTCTTCTTCAGAATCCTCTTCCCTTGCGTCGTGTAAATCTCCCTCGTCGCTCGCACAATCCGGTGTGCGACTGGTTGCGTATTCTTCGTCCCTTTGGTTCTCGTCCTTGCGAGTACCTTCGGGTAAGAATTTCACATCGCGATGAACTTCTACCTTTCCCACCGAGGGAAACCAAACGCGATATCCTTTCGTATTATCATCGTATCCAACGAAAAAACCCTTTTTCGCTTTTGCGCTCCATTTTTTGCGCTTCTGCTTCGGGATATGCGTCCACACTTGAGTGCCAAAGATTTTGTAGTCGATCCGTTCAGCTGGTTCCCCGAACCATAGCTCATGAGGCGTTTCCCCCTTAATGCTGCTCGTACCTGTCCAATTTATCACATAAATAGCTATGTGAACGCCTTCAGCCCACAGCTCGAGTTCCAACGTTTTTGCATGAAGCATACTTCGAGCCGCTTCAACGATTGTTCGGTTCTCCCGTTCGATGGTTTCATTTTGCTCCGGAGTGTAAGCGACGCTGGTCTCGTGTTTTATGCCGTATTTCTTCATGATGTTTCGCATCCCATCGTTCGCAAATTCCGTACCATTATCCGTTCGAAACGTTTTAATTTTTCTGCCGAATTGCGTGTCGAGACTTTTTAGCAGACCTTTGAACGTGGTTGCCACTTCTGATTTCTGTTTCAAGAAGAACACGAATTTGTAGTGCGAAAAATCGTCTTTGAACAGCAAGAAATACCTTGACTTTCCCATGGACAAATTTTCCATGTTTTCAAAGTTTTTTTTTCTTAAATTCCTTGATGAAAATCGAAAATTCTAAGATATCAACGTTATTGGGCATCGACTTGTTCGGGAGTTGCAGCTTTTTCAACGGGTTCACCGGTTAAACAAATCGATGTATCTCAGCAACGGTTAGTGATAAATTGAAAAACTATCAGTGTTTTTTTGTTTCGTTTTTGCACTGTATATATGATAAAGTTATTCATAATTATAGTGCATCTATTAAACAATTATTATTAGTAAGTAAATAATTAAAAATTGTAAAAAAACGAAAATGCTCGTTTAATTCTTTCAATTCTTGTCTTTACGGATTCCATGAGAAAAAACAAAAATGTTACGACCTTAGAGAGCTTGTTCAGACGTTTCGTTCGGAAATTATAGCTTTAATGTGTTTATTTTACATCAAACGTGTTCTTTATGAGAAACAAAAACCATAACTTTCAAACGAGACGTCGGACTAAGCTCTGTAAGGCCTCAATATTTTTGTTTCCGTTCAAAGAATCCACAAAAAAATAATTTGTAAAAAGAAAACGAGTATTTTCAATTTTATACAATCTCAAATTATTCAAATGTTATTAACAACTGCCTCATACACTACCGCTCAGAATTATCAGGACACTAACCACGTGCGCTGCCAGGAATCAAGCCTGTCTTTGAACGACGACAACTCCACGAGAAAAAAAAAGCTAAAATGTTTTTTTTTACCGTTAGAAAGCCTTTGAAATTCTGAATCAAATGATCTCTGTTTGATAATATTGCCACAATTGAGTACCGAGATTGGATGTGAAAATCATCAGAAGAAAATTTCGATTTTTCCGAAATTGTCTTCGTCGACATCAACTCGCTGCCAAACCTAGAAAAAAATGTTCACAGATCCAAATCTGAGTATCTATAATCGTCGCAATCTTACCTTTATTTTAAGCCCAAGAAGCATTGAAAATCTTAACGGGTTCTTGAGTAATTAAGAAAATAGTGCGGGCACGCATTATTCGCCGGCGAGCCGACGATCGCGCGGGTCGGCGGCCGCGGCTGCCTTCTCGTATCGCTGAAAAATCAATCAATCCCATTCTTTTCCTGATAAAAAAATATTATTTTATTATTTTAACGGTAAAAGAAAAAAAATTTTAGCTTTTTTTCTCGCGCAGTTGTCGTCGTTCAAAGACAGGAGTGGATTCCTGGCGCGCGCGTGGTTAGTGTCCTGATAATTCTAAGCGGTATTGTAGGTGCAACATAATTATGAATAACTGCATCATATAAGGAGTGCAAAAACGAAAAAAAATATCGATAGTTTTTTCAATTTATCACTAACCGTAGCTGAGATACATCGATTTGTTTAGCCAGTGAACCCGTTTAAAAGGTGTAACTTCCGAACCGAGACGATGCCCAATTCCGGTGATGTCTCAACATTTTTGTTTTTATCAAGAAATTTAAGCAAAAAAAAATAATAATAAATTGAGTATTTTTAGTTTTAATCAACTTTTCATTTTGAATTGTTAATAAATAATTTTTACATCGGCGCAACATAATCATGAATATCTTTATCGTATAGAGCGTGCAAAAGCGAAAAAAACCCCTGTGGTTTTTCCTTTTATCATTAACCATTGCTAAGATATATCGATTCGAATGACCAAATGCGGTCAATGGTTGAAAAACTTCATTTGACTATCTCAAAAGCGGGGCCTCAAATAAAAAACCGCGAAATACGGATCTCTTTATTTTCAACATATATTTATGTAAAAAATTAGGAGGCAAACATTTTGACCCAAGGGTCAAAGCTGTCTGAGTTGACGTGGAATACCCCATATATATATATATATTAGACTGTGTTGATTTTATTTTTATTTTTTTATTTTCGACGGGTAATGAAAAATCTATAGGTAGTACCCTCAAATACGCAGAAAAAAATTGACGGCTTAATAACATTTTTTCTTAAGGTCGCTCATCGCATATTTCGTTTTTCCATTTGATGAACATTGGGAGAGCTTGACGTTTTCATTCAACTGAGGATAACTTCGTGAGTTTCATAGCTACGTTGGTCCGGTAAGTCTTATTTCGAAGCTCTTTAAAACCCGCTTAAAACGGCTTGTTCTTTAATGAAAAACATTATACTCCAAGTCATTTATACTTCAAGTGACCGTGAAAATTTCCATTTTTCTTCGAATTTAAGAATAATACAGATATCCGATCGATTTTCAACCTATAAGAAACAAAATTCGATAAACCACTTGTATTATTCGAATATTTGCGTTCGTGTATTATTTTTTTGACACAAATTATCTTATTATCAATTTGTGTTCTAATATGTTAGTGATAATCGGAAAAAATTTCCTAACAGCAATTTGCAAGCTGTCGAATAAAAAAATAAAATAAAAATCATTTATGAGTTTCAAATATGAATTCTTATTATTTTGATCGACATCTGAACTTCGAAACATGTTTAAAAAAAACCATTACCTCCGAATACTGCGATTAATCTATATATAGGGTATTCCTCTGAATTTCGGCAACTTCGGACAGTTGGGTCAACATTTTTGCCCCCCAATTTTTTTCATTAATATGTGTTGAAAATGAAGAGACACGTATTTCGGTGTTTTTTATTTTGAGCACCCACTTTTGAAATACAGTTAAATGAAGTTTTTGAAGTATTGACCACATTCGGTCATTCGAATGGATATATCTCAGCAACGATTAGTGATAACTCGAAAAACCACGGGCCTTTTTTTTCATTTTTGAACGCTCTATACAATGAAAACATTTACGATTATGTTGCACAAATTCAACAATTATTTATAAACAGTTCAAAAGAAAAAATGAAATAAAACAAAAAATGTACCCTTAATTTTTGAAATTTTTTTTTTTTTTTATTCCTTGAACAAAAACGAAAATTTAGTCACCTTGAACTTTTTGGGCCGACACTTCGTTCGGAAGTTATAGATTTTTTTGTCACAAAAAACCCGTAAATGTTTTCCCGGTTGTGAAGAAAAAAAGCTATAAGTTTCGAACGAAGCGTCGGCCCAAGTCCGGAAGAGTCTCAAGATTTTAGATTTCGTTCGAGGAATTTGAAAAAAAATAGATTTCAATAATTAAGGGTACTTTTTCTTCATGCCATTTTTTACTAATAAAATACGTATATTTGCCGATTTTGTATGACACAAAAAAGCTATAACTTTCCAACAAAACGTCGGCCCAAGTCCGGGAGGGTCTCAACATTTTTCTTTTCGTCCAAGGAATTTGAAAAAACAAAAATTTCAATAATTAAGGGTACTTTTTTTTAATGCAAATTTTTACTAATAAAATACGTAAATTTACGGGTTTTTCGTGACAAAAACATCTATAACTCCCGAACGAAGCGTCGGCCCAAAAAGTTCAAGGTGGCTAAATTTTCGTTTTTGTTCAAGGTGTTTCGTTATCGGCCTCGGAGCGCGAGGGGCCGTATGCTGCTCTCGGATCCGTTCCACTCGGCTCGTATCGCGACCCCACTTGCGGCTCCGCGCCAATCACGAAGCTCCTAACAGGACCCACGAATCTGGACGACGAGGGACGTAGGAGAAAGCTTCGATACGGGGGAAAAAGCTCGCTCGCTAAGAATCTGGCTTGTCGACGCCATTATCGCAATCGTGACAACTCGTGCTTGACCGGCTCTGTGCATCGTTCGTTAAAATTCGCTATCAAGGATTCCAATCCGTAGTAATTTTAGTGAAACTGTAGTTCGATCCATCGTAAATTGATACTTGTTCGTGTTCGACGAGAAAATATACTCGCCCGTGGCTAACACCAGGGAAAAAAGTGGTGGTGAAATCTGTTCGAACCTTTTTTTAAACGAAACCCGTACGTCTCAGTTCCCGTTCCCGTCACCCCGCCAGGATCCCGCGCTACCCGAAACACAAGGAATTTAAAAAAAAATACATTAAAAAAAATAAGGGTACATTTTTGTTTTATTTCATTATTAATTTTGAATCGTTTATAAATAATTGTTGAATTTGTGCAACATAATCGTAAATATTTTCATTGTATAGAGCGTTCAAAAACGAAAAAAAAGACCCGAGGTTTTTCAAGTTCACACTAACCGTTGCTGAGATATATCGTTTTGAATGACCGAATGTGGTCAATACTTCAAAAACTTCATTTGACTGTATTTCAAAAGTCGGGGCTCAAAATAAGAAACACCGAAATACGTGTCTCTTTATTTTCAACACATATTAATGAAAAAAATTGGGGGGCAAAAATGTTGACCCAACTGTCCGAAGATGCCGAAATTCCCAGGAATACCCCATATATAATAGAAAGTCGGGTTAGTTACACCACTTATAACTCAAGAACGACTGGACCGATTTTGATGATCTTTGTTCCGTTGGATTTGTCTCCACCCCGAATAGCAGAATAACAATGAAAACGTTTGAAGAATTGACGGAAAAGGAATTTATGAAGAACATTTATTTTCTCATACATTTTCCACGGAACATTCAAATTCGATTCAATTCATTCGCTTCAAACGATTTTTTATTGAATTCATTAACGGAAAGTGATTTCAAAGAGGTGGGTTCAGTTTTCTGCGGAGATCTTGTTTCGATCGTGATTTTCGAACGGTAAGCTGCCTTCTAAGATTGTGACTTTGTGTGGTTATCTCATTTGTGATTGTGCACGCGTCGATAATGACTTAATTATGTAGTTTTTTTCGTCGAAGTCGTCGTAGTCGTCGTTGTGGTCGTAATCGTCGCAGTCGTCGTAATCATCGCAGTCGTCGTAATCGTCAAAGTCGTCGTAATCGTCGCAGTCGTCGTAATCGTCGCAGTCATCGTAATCGTCGCAGTCGTCGTAACCGTCGCAGTCGTCGTAATCGTCGCAGTCGTCGTAATCGTTGCAGTCGTCGTAACCATCGAAGTTATCGTAATTGTTGCAGTCTTCGTAATTGTCGCAGTCGTCGTTATCGTCGCAGTCGTCATCGTCGCAGTCGTCGCAATCGTCGCAGTCGTCGCAATCCTCGCAGTCGTCGTAATCGTCGCAATCCTCGCATTCGTCGTTATCGTCGCAGTCGTCGCAGTCGTCGTAATCGTCGCAGTCGTCGTAATCGTCGTAATAGTCGTAATCGTCGCAGTCGTCGCTGTCGTCGCAGTCGTCGCTGTCGTCGCTGTCGTCGCTGTCGTCGCAGTCGTCGCAGTCGTTATATATTTGTGAGGTTATCATATTTGTGATTGTACGAGCATTGATAATGGCTACATTATTCCATTTTGTTTGTCGTAATCGTCGTAGTCGTCGTAATCTTCGTAATCTTCGTAATCTACGTAATCGTCGCAGTCGTCGCAGTCGCCGCAGTCGTCGCTGTCGTCGCAGTCGTCGCAGTCGTCGCAGTCGTCGTATATTTGTGAGGTTATCATATTTGTGATTGTGCGCGCATCGATAGTGGCTTCATTATGTAATTTTGTTCGTCGTAGTCGTCGTAGTCGTCGTACTCGTCGTAGTCGTCTCAGTTGTCGTAGTGATATTGAAAATGCCGCGACCCAGAAGATCTAATCTTTCACAACAAAGCCGTAATGCGATTAGACTTCGGAATATTGCGAATCAGTACACTACAGATCAACAAGAAATCGCACGCGAAGAGCGCCGCGTTAGAATGGCCTGATTTCGTGCTTCACAATCACAAGAACAAAGAGAGGCAGTACGTCAAAAAGCTCAGTTGGCTATGAGAAATCGTCGAGCTTATCGCACAGAACAAGAATGTGATATTCTTCGACGCGCAAGAAGAAATGATTCAAGTGTTGATTTGAATCAAGTAGCGTTCTATTACGATTGCACAATTAACTATACCTCACATCCTTCAGTTCGAAGTGGCCAAATGGGTGATGTGTGCGACCATCGCGGTGCATTGAAGTTCGCTGGAGAAACGCTTGGATTGTGCTGTTTCAATGGCAAGGTAAAATGGCCGTTGTTACCTCCGCCACCTGAACCATGGCATTTATTGCTTCGTGCCGGACACCAGAATCACGACATTTTCTATCGAACATTCAAAGATACAACGGATGTTTCCAAATGACTTCATTTGGAGCAGACATTATCGAAGAACGCCGATTTAATCCCACATTTAAGATACAAGGACAAATCCACCATCGAATTGGATCATTGCAACCACTTGAAGACGAACATCGTAAGTTCATACAAATTCACTTCATGGGCAATATGGAGGATGAACTTGATCGGCGTCGAACGATCAATGCGGCAATGAAGAGAGCAATTCTGCGAGATCTGCAGCAACTACTCCATGAAAGTCATGCATTGGTTCGATTGTTTAAAATTGCTTTGGAACGCATGCCAAGTGATGACTACAAAGTCGTGATCAGAGCGGATAAACGACTCGCTGGAACACACGAACGCCAATTCAACGCTCCAACAATAGATGAAGTCGCAATTGCGATTGTCGGTGAAAACTTGGAAACGCGCGATATTGTGCTTACACGTCGCGACACTGGACAACTGCAACGAATATATGAAACACACCATTCGTACGATGCATTGCAATATCCATTGATGTTTTGGCAAGACGACGATGAATATCACTTCAATATCAAAATGATAAATCCATTGAGCGGTGAGGAAACTACCAAGAAGGTTAGCTCGTTGAATTATTATGCACATCGTTTGATGATTCGTCAAAATGATGACAACTATTTGCTGCGATTTCACCGATTGCTTCAGCAATATTGCGTCGACATGTATGTCAAAATAGAAAGGGAGCCCCTCACTTTCATTCGGTTGAACCAAGCCAAACTACGTTTGGAGGAGAATATCCATTTACGCGATGCAATCCGCACCGAAGGAGATGAAGCTAATATTAGTCGATTGACTATTTTACCGGCGACGGACATTGGCAGCCCGCATCACATGCATGAATATGCGCAAGATGCAATGACATATATTCGTCATTACGGTCGGACGACCAGGAATGCCCAGATTTGTTCATCACCTTTATGTGCAATCCGCATTGGATAGAGATTGTTCAACTGCTGCTTCCCGGACAAACATCAAGTGATCGGCATGACATCACTGCACGTGTCTTCAAACAAAAAATCAAGTAGCTGATGAACTACTTTGTTAAGCATCGCTTCTTTGGGCTACTTGATGCTGGATGTATTCGATTGAATGGCAAAAACGAGGTTTGCTGCATGCACATATTCTTATTTGGGTAGTCGAAAGAATTCAACCAGACCAAATAGATCACATCATATGTGGCGATATTCCTGATCCAGAAACCGATCCAGACCTGCATGATGTTGTAATTAAGAACATGATTGACGGACTGTGTGGCGTCATCAACCCATAGTCACCGTGCATGGTCGACGGCAAATGTTCCAAGCGTTATCCACGGAATTTGACAGCGGAGACTATCACTGGTAACGATGGTTATCCACTGTATCGGCGTCAATCACCCGATGATAACGGTAAAACTATCACAAGGAAAGTGAGAGAAAACGATTTCGTTGTCAACAACACTTGGATTGGTCCGTATTCGCCACTTCTCTCTAAAACATTCAAGACGCATTGCAACGTGGAGTATTGCAATTTAGTGAAGTCCATCAAATACATCTGCAAATATGTCACGAAGGGGAGCGATATGGCGGTTTTTGGCGTTCAAACTCCCAATACAACCGATGAAATCACGCACTATCAAGTTGGTCGATATGTGAGCTGCAATGAGTCGATTTGGCGTATATTCTCATTCCCCATTCATGAACGTCATCTCACTGTTATACATTTGGCGGTGCATCTGGAGAATGGTCAACGAGTTTCTTTCAATGCATGTAGTGTTGCTCAACGTGCTGAAACACTTCCAACGACAACATTGACAAGTTTTTTTTCGATTTGCCAAAATGATCCGTCTGCACAAACGTTGCTGTACTATGATATGCCACGTTATAACACTTGGAACGCTTCAGCGAAGAAATTTCAACGTCGGAAGCAAAGCGATGCGGTCCCTGATCATCCGGATTTGCGTTCCACTGATGCTCTTGGTCGCGTTTACACAGTTCATCCGAAGAATGACGAGTGCTTCTACTTGCGGTTGTTGCTGGTGAATGTACGTGGGCCGACATCATTCGAATCACTCAGAACTGTCAATTGTGTAGTATGCCCAACATTTCGTGCTGCATGTCAACAGTTCAATTAGCTTGGAAACGATACTCATTGGGACATCACGATAGCTGAAGCAATTGTGTCTGCATCTCCAAGTCAGATACGCACATTATTTGCTATCATTATTTCGTCGTGCTTCTCATCGAATCCACGTGAACAGTGGAACAAGTACAAGGATGACATGTCCGAAGACATTTTACATCGAATTCGTGTCAGTCCAGGGAATCCACATCTCGAGGTGAATAAGGAGATTTATAACCAGACTTTGCTTTTGATCGAAGACATGTGTAACTTCATGTGCGGCAGTTTGTTAGTCAAGTTAGGAATCCCAACGGCAAATCGTGGAATGAACGACGCTTCCAATGGAGAATTGAAACGTGAACGTAAATACGATCGAGATGCATTGAACCAATCAGTTCGAACGAATGTACCGCACTTAAACCCCCAACAAAAGGAAGTGTACGATACCGTAATGAAGGCAATTAATGATGGAAATGGTAGCTCATTTTTCCTTGATGCGCCCGGTGGAACTGGGAAGACATTCCTCATGTCATTGATTTTCGCCACTGTACGTGCGAGATGAGAAATTGCTGTAGCAGTTGCTTCTTCTGGGATAGCGGCTACGCCGCTAGAAGGATGCCGAACGGCTCATTCGGCGTTGAAATTGCCGTTGAACCTTTAAATGATTGAAACACCGACATGCAACATTGCGAAACACTCAGCAATGGCCAAAGTTTTGGTAGCAAGTAAAATCATCATCTGGGATGAATGCACAATGGCGCACAACCACGCATTGGAAGCACGTAATCGAACAATGAAAGATCTGCGCAATGACTCAACATGTTTTGGAGGCGCAATGATTCTACTGTCTGGCGATTTCCGTCGAACACTACCAATCATTCCCAGATCGACCGCTGCCGATGAAATAAACGCTTGCCTATAATCATCGACTCTGTGGCGCTATGTGAAGAAAATTAAGCTGACCACAAACATGCGAGTTTCATTGCTAAACGATCCATCTGCCGAATATTTCTCCAAGCAATTGCTGACTATCGGTAATGGCGGTGTTCCTGTCGACGAATCCTAGGATTGATTTAATTTCCGTCGAATTTTTGCAATGTCGTCTCGACGACGGACGAGCTTATTAACAAAGTGTTCCCGAACATCATTGCTAACCACACAAATCACAATTGGCTAAGTGAACGAGCAATTCTTGCGGCAAAGAATAAAGATGTGGAACACTTAAACTTCACAATTCAAAATCAAATCGTTGGTCCAATGCATTCCTTCAAATCTATCGACTGTGTAACAAACGAAGACGAAGCAACCAACTGTCCAACTAAATTTTTAGACTCATTGGATTTGCCTTGCTTACCACCGCACAATTTACAATTGAAGGTTGGCTCGGTAGACATCATGCTTCGAAATTTGAACCAACCAAAACTATGTAACGGAACGCGTTTAGTGGGGAAAAAACTCATGGGCAATGTGATTCACGCGACGATACTCAAAGAAAAGTTCAGAGGTAAAGAAGTTATCATTCCGAGAATTCCGATGATCCCAACAGATATGCCATTCGAGTTTAAGCGAATTCTATTTCCGATTCGACTTGCATTCGCCATGACGACCAACAAATCACGAGGCCAATCCTTGAGTGTTTGTGGCCTGAATCTAGAAAATGAATGTTTCTCTCACGGTCAATTGTACGTAGCATGTTCACGTGTCAGCAAACGGTCTGCTTTAATTATTCTCATACCTGATGATAAACCAAAAAATGTCGTATATCACAAGGTGCTTCAATGAACGGAATCGTCCTGAGTGCAACCCATCGAGCAAATAGTTTAACAGAAAGTAGTGCAATAATGCTACGCGAATCATTTAGATGCGTTTCAATAAAGTAAATGCCTTGCTGCTACGTGATTGATTGTAATTAAATGTAACGTAACTGATTGTAATTACGACGTGATTGTAATTATGGCGTCAGCGATTGTAATTAAATGTAATTAAAAAATGTAATGTAAATGTAATTAAAAATAATGTAATGTAATAAAATGTGATGTATGTACGTATGTAATGTAATGTATGTGTAATGTGATGTAATGTGAAAATGTAATTAAATGTAATTAAATGTATTTCATTTGAATTTTCGTCCATTCATCAAACTTAATTCATTTCATCTTAGCAAAAAACTCAATTTGATTCAGCTAATAAGGTAACACAATATTTATTCATGCTGAGGCGGTACGAAGTTCGCCGGGTCAGCTCGTAGCTAATGAATTGCAATGCGCCAGCTGTCGAACCAATCGTTGCGCGCCGAGTTTAAGAAACGGAAACCGATGAAAATTCGAAGGAACCGGAAAATCGCGAAATATCTAATAAATTGCAATGCACCAGCTGTCAAAACAATCGACGCGCACCTAGTTTCAGAAGCGATAACCGACGAAAATTCAAAGTAAAAAATCATGAAATGTCAGAACAATCGACGCGCACCAAGTATCAAAGGAAAACCGACGAAAATTCGAAGATACCGAAAATTGAAATTCGTCGAAGTCGAAACTGTTAATCCGAAAGCGAACTCAAACGGAGAGTCACCGTGAACGAAAGAAAACGAAAAAGAAATTCAAACACTGTATCGTAGGGTCTCCGAGTCCCGCGAAGTACAATCACATATATGATAACCTCACAAATATACAACGACTACGACGACTGCGACGACTGCGACGACTACGACGACAGCGACGACTGCGACAACTGCGACGATTGCGAGGACAGCGACGACTGCGACGACTGCGACGACTGCGACGATTGCGACGACTACGACGAACGAAATTACTTAATGTAGCCATTATCGGTGCGCGCACAATCACTAATATGATAACCTCACAAATATACGACGACTACGACGACTGCAACGACTACGACGACAGCGACGACTGCGACGACTGCGACTGCGGCGACTGAGACGACTGCGGCGACTGCGACGATTGCGCCGACTACGACGACTACGACGAACAAAATTACATAACATAGCCATGATCGATGCGCGCACAATCACAAATATGATAACCTCACAAATATACGACGACTACGACGACTGCGACGACTACGACAGCGACGATTACGACTACAACGAACAAATATACATACTGTATTCATTATCGATGCGCGCACAATCACAAATATGATTACCTCACATATATACGACGACTACGACGAATGCGACGAATACGACGATTACGACGACTGCGACGATTACGACGACTGCGACTATTGCGACGACTGCGACGATTGCGACGACTGCGACGATGACGACGACTGCGACAATTACGTCAACTGCGACGGTTATGACGACTGCGACGATTACGACGACTGCGACGATTACGACCACAACGACGACTACGACGACTTCGACGGAAAACACTACGTAATTAAGTCATTATCGACGCGTGCACAATCACAAATGAGATAACCACACAAAGTCACAATCTTAGAAGGCAGCTTAACGTTCGGAAATCACGATCGAAAAGAGATCTCCGCAGAAAACTTAACCCACCTCTTTGAAATCACTTTCCGATAATGAATTCAATAAAAAATCGTTTGAAGCGAATGAATTTAATTTAGTTTGAATGTTCCGTGCAAAATTTATGAGAAAATGAATTTTCTTCATAAATTTTTTTCCGTAAATTCTTCAAATGTTTTTATCGTTATTCTGCTATTCGGGGTGGAGACAAATCCAACGAAACAAAGATCATAAATATTATGATCGATACAGCATCTATGTGTCCACTGAAACCGATGTGCAAAAATTTGTCTGCAGAAGATTAGCTGTTTGGGCCCCATTTCGTGATGAAGGAATCGGTGTTTCGCGGGACCTGACGAACCACATAACTCCCGTTTTCAGCTGAGTTAAAAAAAAAATTCTCGATATTTCTCATAATTTGGCATTGAATACTCATCAAGATTATTTTCGAAATTGAAAAACGATAAAATTTTTTTTTTGAATTTTTTAGAAAAAAAAAAGAAAAATGGAAATTTTTCAAAATGTCTCTTTCTCCGCGGAAGACTGAACCCACCTCTTCGAAATCACTTATCGATAATCAATTCAATAAAAAATCGTTTAAAGCGAATGAATTGAATCGAATTTGAATGTTCCGTGCAAAATTTATGAGGAAATAAATTTTCTTCATAAATTTCTTTTCAATTCTTCACACGTTTTTATCGTTATTCTGCTATTCGGGGTGGAGACAAATCCAACGGAACAAAGATCATCAAAATCGGTCCAGCCGTTCTTGAGTTATAAGTGGTGTAACTAACCCGACTTTCTTTTATATAAATAGAAAAATATTGCAATTTCCGAGAATCTGGAATTTTTTCAAGATTGAAAAAAATATATATTAGGAACCCGCTGCCCACTCCAATTTTATGAAAAAAGTTCTTCAATTTCAATAGAGTATCTGGGGAAAAAACTTCATCTAAATAAAAAGGGGGAAATAGGAGTTACCTCCTGATGATAGCAACAATCAATCCATACTTAAAAAATTGATTTTCTATCGAAATAATCGAAATATCGATTATTTCGCAAGATATATTTCATTTTTCTTTTTTTTTTCGATGGGAAAACATTAGCATATATTCAAATTTCGGGAAAACTCAAATTTTCGCAAAATTAGAAAAAAAGATATATACACTAGGAATCCGCTGCCCACTCCCATTTTATGAAAAAATGTCATCCAAATAAAAAGGGAACAAAAAGCAGTTACCTCTTGAGAAAAAAAAATGGTGCGGGGAGGGGAGGGGAAGGAGGGGTCTAAAAATTAAAAACAAAAAAATTTGTGAGCTCGTAGGATCCGAACGATACCAAAAAAAAATCCTCGTCCACATCGGGGGATAGAAGGTTTTCAGTTCGGTGAATTGGGGAATTTTGCCTCATCTATGTATTGTAACGTTACTATCTTGACACGGCTAGAGCCGAGCTCGGATACGCAACGTTGCGCGGGCTTAGGCCCGCGAATTAATTTTGGGGCAGGTGCTGAAATAAAAAATAACCGTCGGTCGATTCGAATTGTCAACGATAATTTGTAAACTTCATCAATAATTGTTGTGTTTTAATTCTATTATCAATTTACAAATCAACGAGCAAGAAGGTGGGTTATTGCTTCTACTTCGAGTTGATTTTATAAAAAAAAACGTTGTTAATGTTATGAAAGGAGAGGTGGAGACCCGGGGGCAGCAGTCACCTCGTCGTGAGGACAGTCGCTACGGGTCCCAGACTCACACAGATTTTTAGGAGAGAAACGATAGCAGAGACCCGGGGGCAGCAATCGTCCCGCACTGAAAGAAATTTTATTGCAACATTTGCTTTTCCGCATACCCAAAAGTACAATAAAATATAGCATTTTAGAGACAAACGGGGTATAATCATGAACATTCCTAGAATAATAGGACATTGTACTATTTCTATATATATTAATATTATCTTGACAAGGAAGAATTACTATATGACTTTTCCAAGCATTGCTATTCTGCTCTTGGAAAATTGAAATTGTAAATAATGATAGTGATTCTTTAGAAGTTTTGCTATGATAATTTCGGAACTTACTATTTAAAATAATATAAGTTACAATCAATGTATGAAACTTTACTATTCTCAATAAGAATGACATTGAATTGAGAAATACTTGTGGCTTCTGTAACTCGGACTTGAGAGAAATTGTAAAACACTATTGCAAAAGTTTCCGAATGTTCTCGAGCCGACCCGAGTTCGGCCGAGGAACAGCGACCGGCCGGTGGCCGCCATTACACTCGATCCCGACTCATGTCAGTGTTTTCCTGTTTGTTAAAAAGGGTCTTATCGAGTTTTGTTTGGGAATTGCTTCTCAAATCAGATTTACGGAACTCTTGTGTTTCGTATAAGTTGTGTAAGTTGTTCGTATAAGTGTACAAGTTGAGTGACGGAAAGAATTTATCAGAAAAGACTGGATGTGATTTGGTGGTAATTTTGATGAACTTGTTTCTTTGAAAATAAAATAAAATATCAAATCACATGGAAAATTATTTACGTTGTTCATTTTTATTTTCGAAGTAAAAGATTATTGATATGCATAATAAATGAGATCGTGATAATATACGTAAGCTGTTTTCATTTTTTCACCCGATCCTCATGTTCCGAAGTATTATAAAAGAATAGTTTTTTTTTTCAATTTGGGAGTGGGACGCAGCTTGCTTGTATTTAAAAAAATACTTTCTTTGTTTTTCAAATCTTTAAAATCGTAAAAAATTTTAATGATAAAAATCGTTACACGTGTGAAAAAAAAACAAAAATAAAACATATCTTGAAAAATGTTGATATTTTTCATATTTCGTGAGGGGAGAGCACGTGACCGTCTCTGAGCACAGCAAAGTGAAAAATCGAGATACGAAATATGCAAAATATCAACATTTTTCAAGACACGTTATATTTTTGATTTTTTTTTTTACATGTGTAATGATTTTTATAATTAGAAATTTTTACGATTTTAAAGATTTGAAAAAAAAAAAGTTTTTCTTTAAATACAAGCAAGCTGCGTCCCACTCCCAAATTAGAAAAAAAACTATTATTTTATAACATAGCATTTGTAGAAAAAAAATCAAATTTTTAAAAATGGCCGTTTTGTCGGCTTACTCTTATCTTTGCAACTTCGATGCGCGCGCATCACCTTAAGGAGTGATGGGAAAATTGTGAAAAAAAATTAGGGTCTGTTTGTAGTCAGAACAAAGTTTAAAAAAAATCGTATGCAAATTATATAATGTCTATGCAAATAACGATATGCAAGTTTATGCAACAATCGGCGCCCATCACCTTAAAGAGTGGTGCAAAAATTCTGAAAAAAAAGTAGGGTGTATTTTGAGTCGGAACAAAGTCAAAAATAAAATTATGCAACAATCGGCGGACCCGAGGGAAATGACCCCACGGTTTGGTTTGGAATGCCGCATATACATATCCAGAACACGACTTGCCTGTTCCGATGACTGAGTGATAAAATGAAAATTCTTAACTGCCATCTTAGATGAGCCTATTATGGATCAAAATTCATTGAGATCACGAACGTTAGAATAGCCGAGTGGGTAGCGAGGTAGATAGATAGGTTAGGTAGGTAGGTAGGTTCCGTAGGTCGTGAGTTCAAACCCCGCAACGGCGATTCTACAAATGATGGCGCGATCATCGGCAAAATCGCGCCGAGCTTCGGCCGAGTATGAGGCCAATCTGGCCACCCTACGTGGGCAGGGCTCATTTTACTCGCTGCAACGCACTATTGTAATTTTTCCTATTCGAGCTAAGAACGATTACTATGAATTGACCGGAACGTGAAATATTTTATTCCGCTGTTTGTAAAGTACTATTGTAATTTTGGGTATTCGAGTCTATAGGAAATTTGAATATAAAGACTTTCAAATACTGATATTATTTCCCGGCATTTCGTTACTCACTATTGTACTTTTTGCAACTGTACCGCGATTGTCCCTTAAATGGTATATTTTATTGTACTTTTGGGTACGCGGAAAAGCAAATATTGCAATAAAATTTCTTTCAGTGCGTCGCCAGGACAGTCGCTACGAGTCCCGAGTGTCTCAACCGGTTATCGGAGTGGAATCTGGGGGTGGCAGTCGTCCCGTCGTCAGGACAGTCGTCACGAGTCCCAGATTCACACACGTTTTTAAGAGAGATAAGAGATTTGTTAGTGGGTGAGGTAGGCTGAAATCTGTCGGCTGACTGACTGGATAAATGAAAATTACCTACAATCCTGCTCTTAAAAAAAAAATTAATTTTTATAATTTGCTTGTGCTTCTCCGGTGGTCCAACTTCGATGGGTGCGTCGAGAATTCATCTAAATCTCTTCTTGGTGACGTGATTCTGTCGACAGAAAGTATATGTCAGTCGATTTAGAAATTTCAATATCGTTGAATTTTTGGGCAGGGGTTCGCCTCGGTCCATGGGTCTTGCTTATGGTCTAAGTACTACTGGCTGTAGCTACTGTCCGATTGTCAGTCGAGCAGCGTTTCCACTGATCGGTGACGACTCAAAGAAGAGTCATTTTTGGGATACTATTTTGGCCTTTTATATGTTTCGGAGCGCTTTCCTACTCCTCGTCTCGTGGACTTGCTCTTTTCGTTACTCCAGATGGACTTCTCTTCTCGTCCTTGTCCCTCTCGCACGAAGATGCAGTGCACGTGATCGATGCGCGCTCGATCTCCCTTTCTGCGGAGAGATGCGAGCACGTGATCGATGCGTGATTTATGGATCGATATCCGAGGGCTGTCAGTAATGCGGGACGGTAGCTGCTCTTTTGAAGTTCTCGTCGATCTTGTCGGTGTGTTATCTTTCGAGCTTCTCCCAGAATCCCAATCACCGTCGAATTTATTCTTTAAACTGCTTGAGGTGGTTTTGGCCCGCGTGAGATTTCTTACCGTCTTAATATATATGGGGTATTCCTGGGGATTTCGGCAACTTCGGACAGTCGGGTCAAAATTTTTGCCCCCCAATTTTTCTCATTAATATGTGTCGAAAATAAAGAGACACGTATTCCGGCGTTTTTTATTTTGAGCCCCCACTTTTGAAATACAGTCAAATGAAGTTTTTGAAGTATTGACCACATTCGGTCATTCAAATCGATATATCTCAGCAACGGTTAATGATAACTTAAAAAACCACGGGTCTTTTTTTTCGTTTTTGAACGCTCTATACAATGAAAACATTTACGATTATGTTGCACAAATTCAACAGTTATTTGAAAACAATTCAAAATTAAAAATGAAATAAAACAAAAAACGTACCCTCAATTTTTGGAATGTATTTTTTTTTTAATTCCTTGAAAAAAAACAAAAATTTAGCCACCTTGAACTTTTCGGGCCGACGCTTCGTTCAGGAGTTACAGATTTTTTTGTCACAAAAAACCCGTAAATTCACGTATTTTATTGGTAGAAATTTGCATGAAAAAAAAGTACCCTTCATTATTGAAATTTTTTTTATTTTCAAATTTCTTGAACGAAAAGAAAAACTTGTGACCTTGCCGCACTTGGGCCGACGTTTCGTTCGAATGTTATAGCTTTTTTTGTCATAAAAAAACGGTAAATATACGTATTTTATTAGTAAAAAATTGTATGAAGAAAAAGTACCCTCAATTATTGGAATCTATTTTTTTTCAAATTCCTTGAACGAAAACGAAAATTTGAGACTCTGCCGGACTTGGGCCGACGCTTCGTTCGACAGTTATAGCTTTTTTTCTTAACAACTAGGAAAACATTTACGGGTTTTTTGTGACAAAAAAATCTATAACTCCCGAACGAAGCGTCGGCCCAAAAAGTTCAAGGTGGCTAAACTTTCGTTTTTGTTCAAGGAATTTAAAAAAAAATACATTTCGAAAATTAAGGGTACATTTTTTGTTTTATTTCATTTTTTATTTTGAACTGTTTATAAATAATTGTTGAATTTGTGCAACATAATCGTAAATGTTTTCATTGTATAGAGCGTTCAAAAACGAAAAAAAGACCCGTTGTTTTTCGAGTTATCACTAACCGTTGCTGAGATATATCGATTTGAATGACCGAATGTGGTCAATACTTCAAAAACTTCATTTGACTGATTTCAGAAGTGCGGGCTCAAAATAAAAACCGCCGAAATACGTGTCTCTTTTCGACATATATTAATGAGTAAAATTGGGGGGCAAAAATTTCGACCCAACTGTCCGAAGTTGCCGAAATTCCCAGGAATACCCCATATATTCCTGGAGATTTCGGCAACTTCAGACAGTTGGGTCAAAATGTTTGCCCCCCAATTTTTTACATTAATATGTGTCGAAAATGAAGAGACACGTATTTCGGCGTTTTTCATTTTGAGCCCCCGCTTTTGAGATACAGTCAAACGAAGTTTCTGAACTATCGACCATTCTCGCTTATTTAAATCGATATAACTCAGCAACGGTTAGTGATAACTTGAAAAGCCACTTGTTTTTTTTTCGAACGATCTATACAATGAAAACATTTACGATTATGTTGCACAAATTCAACAATTACCTATAAATGATTCAAAATTAAAAGTTAAATAGAACAAAAAATGTACCCATAATGTTTGAAATTTTTTTTGTTTTTAATTCCTTAAACGAAAACAAAAATTTAGCCACCGTAAACTTTCCGGGCCGGCGCTTTGTTCGGAAGTTATAGCTTTTTTCTCATACAAAACCCGTGAATATACGTATTTTATTATCGAAAAATTGCATGAAAAAAAGTACCCTTAATTATTGAAATTTTTTTTTTTTCAAATTCCTTGAACGGAAATGAAAATTTTGAGACCCTGCCGGACTTGGGCCGGCGCTCCGTTCGAAAGTTATAGCTTTTTTTCTTAACAACCGGGTAAATATTAACGGGTTTTTAATGACAAAAAAAATTATAAATTCCGAACGAAGCGTCGGCCCAAAAAGTTCAAGGTGGCTAAATTTTCGTTTTCGTTTAAGGAAAAAATAAATTTCAATAATTACGGGTACTTTTTTTCATGCAATTCTTTACTAATAAAATGCGTATGGGGCATTCCATGACAGGTCGATCAAGTTTTGGCGGTCATTTTTTAGATCGTTTGCATAATTTTTTATTCGAAAGTACTCATCGAAAAAAACGAGCCCAATTTTTTTGAAATTTATAAAAAATATGTTTTTTGAGATTTTTTTTTTTAAATAAAAAAATAAAAAAAAGAATGTCCGTTTTTTTTCGCCTGAAAAAATTTACAGAATTCATATGAATTATAAGGTAATTTTCGGATGCTATTGCAAGATGGAGCTTTCAAAACTACCGGAGAAAAAAAATAAAAATCAAAAAATTCGCCAACAAATGTGGCGAATGGTGGGTGTAGATTAGGCCGGCTTAAAAAAAAAAAACTTTTTTTTTTCTTTCAATCAAAAGACATTCACGCCAAAGTATCTTCCATCAAGAGAATCGTGTTTAAAAATGAGCCCGATTGGACCATTTTTAAGGGTCGCGCAAGATTTTTCTAGTTTTCCCCTTTGATTAACATGGGAAGAACGAAAAGTTTCTATTCGAAAACTCGTAGCTCCGCCAATTTTATAGGTAAATTGATCTGGTTAGTTCCATTTGAAAGCTCTTGAAAACCCGCCTAAAATGACGTGCGGACCTTTGAAATCCGATTGCAACTTCCGTCGATAATTTCATACGAAAAAACAAAATTATTGATGGAAATTGCAATGGGATCCCAAAGGTCCGCACGCCATTTTAAGCGGTTTTTCAAGAGCTTTCAAATGAAACTGACCGGACCAATGTAACTATAAAATTGGCGGAGCTACGATTTTTTGAATGGAAACTTTTTGTTCTTCCCATGTTAATCAAATGGGAAAACTAGAAAAATCTTGCGCGACCCCTAAAAATGGTCCGATCGGGCTCATTTTTGGACACGATTCCCTTGATGGAAGATACTTTGGCGTGAACGTATTTTGATTGAAAGGAAAAAAAAAGTTTTTTTTTCAAGCCGGCCTAGTGTAGATATTGGTGCTGCATTTGTCACGTATACAATTTTTTTATTTTTATTTTTTTTCTCCGGTAGTTTTGAAAGTTCCATCTTGCAATAGCGTTTGAAAATTTCCTTATAATTCATAAGAATTCTGTGAATTTTTCCAGGCGAAAAAGAAGGATATTCTTTTTTTTATTTTTTTTATTTCAAAAAAAATATCTCCAAAAATATATTTTTTATAAATTTCAAAAAAATTGGGCTCGTTTTTTTCGATGAGTACTTTCGAATAAAAAATTATGAAAACGATCTAAAAAATGGCCGCCAGAACTTGATCGACTTGTCATGGAATGCCCCGTATATTTACGGGTTTTGTATGACAAAAAAAGCTATAACTTCCGAACGAAGCGTCGGCCCAAACAGTTCGAGGTGGCTGAATTTTCGTTTTCGTTTAAGGAATTAAAAAAAAATAATTTCAAAAATTGAGGGTACATTTTTTGTTCAATTAAACTTCTAATTTTGAATTTTTTATAAGTAATTGTTGAATTTGTGCAACATAATCGTCAATGTTTCCATTGTATAGAGCGTTAAAAAACAAAAAAAAAAAAAACACCCGTGGTTTTCCAAGTTATCACTAGCCGTTGCTGAGATATTTCGATTTGAATGACCGAGTATAATCGATAGTTCAAAAACTTCATTTGGCTGTATCTCAAAAGTCGGGGCTCAAAATGAAAAACGCCGAAATACGTGTCTCTCCATTTTTTACATATATTAACGTAGAAAATTGGGAGGCAAAAATTTTGACCCAACAGTCCGAAGTTGCCGAAATCTCCAAGAATACCCCTTATACAGGGTGGTCCACGCAACGTGTGCACCGTTATAACTTCCAACTTTGTTTTTTAAAATAGATCACTATATTTTTTGTAGCCAAATATGGTAGACAATCGAATTCTGCGTAAAAAAGTATTGACTTTTATTAGCCCTTAATCTAACAGATAACGAGTAATTTTTACTTTTTTATTTGAAAATTTTTTACAAAAAAATTTGTAATTTCTATTAGAAAATATGTTTTTTCTTTTTTCAGTTGCGATGAGCCATTAGTCACTCACTGTCACGTAAACATCGTTGTCCTGCGGAAATCTGTGATAAAGTTGAATCTTCAATTTGATATTATGTGGAGAAAACTTTTAATCAAAAAAGTTAAATTCCTCGTTAGCTATTAGGTTTAGGTCTAATAAAGTTTAATACTTTTTTACTCGGAATTCGATTCTCTCTTATAGTCTGCTAATAAAAAATATAGTGATCTGTTTAAAAAAAACCAAGTTGTCCTTCAAATCTTCGAAACACCTCGACCTGTAAAAAAAAGATACACTACGTAGTGCACCCTTTTAAACCACGTAACTTTTGCATATAACATTTTTTTGTGCAACGCATACTTTAGAAGTTATAACGGTGCACACGTTGCGTGGACCGCCCCGTATATATGAGGGATTCCACGTGAAACCGGCCACTTCTGATCCAACCGGCCTTCGATTTGGATGAAACTTCTTTTCCTCAAAGTACATGATGACGACAACATTCGACAATTTTTTTAGAAATTGCCGGCATTATTTTTTTTGTAATGGCCTTTTGAAAATGTTGTCAACCAATTTTTCAACTGCAAATATCTCTGAGGCGAAAAAAAAAAAAAAATTTAATTGCCCGTCAAAATATGCGTAAATAAGGTCATCTTTCAGAAAAAAATATAAAATTTTTTGTTTTTATGTGTGTTACTTTTTTTACATCTAAATTACTAAAATCAGCTTTCTGAAAAGACGTTATCATTTTTTTCGAAATTTTTTATCCAAATTTCTTGTCTCATTGTCGAAATTTGAAGCCCTGAGTGGGAGTGGCAAATTCATATTTACTATTTTCCCACGGATTTTGAAGCTTATTAAAATTGGAGATCTACAAACTGCAGTGAAGCTTTCATGAGTGTAGATAACAATTAAAGTCGAAAACATTTATTTTCGAATTGAACAATTCAATTAATTTATCTATTCAGGTTTGAATGATCGTGGAAGTCTTCGATTTGGCAGATGATGAATAATTTTTTACGTGAACTCTTTTGGTCGGTTCTGCAATCATATGATGTATTTTCTGCGTTCCTGGTATCCGTTTCGCCGCTTTGAAGCGTGTGTTGTGTCCGTGCACCGCGTGAGTGAATAGGAACGGGTGTTAGGGTGCTTCAATTGTTATTTTTATTATTTTTCGTAGGTTTCGGCCACAAAGAATTAGAATTCACGTGAAAACAGTTTAACGGTTTATTTATTCAATGTAAGTTAATTCCGATAGTTCACAATATTTATATTATTTCAATCTTAAACTTAAACTTTGACCGGACCGTGCCATGAATTGGCCAAACGCCTAGACACTCGTACTAGAGCGAGATTCTACGGATCGGGAGTCCTGCAGAAGGCAGTTTGCTCCTTCGATTCTCTTTTAAGACTGCCTTTTCGATGGCAAGCTCTTAGTTGCTCGAGGCTTGTCGTCGAAAAGCTGATTGAACAATTTTGGTGGTCTGACCGTTGCCAGCTAATCGCGTGGTTCTTTGTCAGCATGGTCAGAGCACGGTTTTTTCAAAATGCCGTATTGCCATTACTTTGCGCAAGCGGTTTTTATTCGAAGCCTGATTCGGAGTCAGCGATTCGACTGTGGGAAACAATTATATCGCACATGTTATTGTTTCATAAATTCATTTATAACCTTTTAATCTATAACCTTTGAATAAATTCAATAAAAATGTGGGGCACAACACCCCTCCCCCCTGAAAAGAAAAAATTTAGCAGAAATTAATTTTTACTCCGCTTTACTTTACTTTACGGTTATGGATTTAGTCTAATTCTATGCCCTCGCAACGGTTATTGGTGGGTAATGATCTTGGCGGGTGACGGGAGTGATTACGAGCCAGTTGTCTGGCGACCGTTCTGTCCCCGTTCTTCTTCCGTCGTCGCCTGCGTACGTTGTGGTCCGGTCACCCCGAGGCTTACTGATACGGTGGTGCCCCGGAACGTCGAGGAGTTCCGCTGACATCTGTAACATATAAGGCAGGTCGCGGCGCAGACTATCGCTATCAGGATGATTGTACCCGGACCGATTGCGAGAGGCATAATGTTCGTATTTTTGTTTAGATTATCTTTGATTTTGTGTATTCGAGTGCCGATATTACGCAGTTCGGTTGGGTTACGGAATACACATTTTAAGGGCACAGGGTGGGCTGGGTCCGCGTTTGATGAGGTTTTCTCGACTTCGGACAGGGTGAGGTTTCCGGGGGGAAGGTAGTCGTCGGTGACCGTCTGTGTGATCTTCCTTCCCATCCGTACGCTGAAACTTCGGGCGGTTACTACGCAATTACCTGTTGAAGCCAGTATACCTGTCCCTATTAGTTTTTCGTGTTTTGTCTGCTGTCCGTAGCATGCGATCCTTATTGAATCATCGTTGGGGGCGACGTACAGCAACCTTTCCGGTAAGGACATTGTAGTTATTAGCGTGTGTGTAAGGTTCGCTACCCGTTTGTCGCAACGTGAGGCTCCTTCTGCCTCTATTCTCCCGTAAATTCGAACTTCACATGGTGCGTCGGCCTCGATCGGGATTTTAGCGTGCGTTGGGGCGCATATCCATCGTCGCGGCAGATTTCTGCAATGTTGGTCCTCGGAGGTCATTCGGATATACATGCGGCTCTCTCTGTTGATTACCGCCAGTTCTTCTGTCATTTCCAAGTATTGGTACGAGCTTCCCACGGCGCGCGTGGGTAACGGGTACGTACGGCTAACGCTGAACTTGTGATGGCCAATCAGTGGTATCTCGATGACCATGACTATGGTGCCGTTCGCGGAGTACGCATGGATGTCGGATACGTGTCGTAGTGCCGAGACCTGTGCGCGCTCGAGAGCGGTGGGGAGGCACTGCCTGGCGGGAGGTAGAGGAGTGCGTTGGTGAGATAGCTCACGACTTCGCGCGGTGGGAGCATCGTCAGACTCACTCTCCCTTGCTCCGCTTCCGCCACTATCCCTATCAGTTTCCGCACGTCTCCCAGTAGCCCTTCCACGTATAGGCCTACGGCGGTCAGGCTTTCGTCTAACCGATGACGTCGTGTTATCTCGTCCACTTGTACCGTCATCCATATTTGTATGTGCGTAACGGGGCCTTGTAGCTCAAGATCGTTATCTTGGATATTCCGCGCAGTGGAGTTAAACACTTCGAGGGCTGTTTCGACCACTTGTAGTTGGTCGGTGATGGCGTCCCGAATCGTTTTTTGGTTATTGCGGAGCTCGTATATTTCAGCTCCTATTTTTTCGGCGTCATCGGCGTCCATATTTCCCGTGATGAAACGGACGGCCATGCCGAGACTGTTGACCTGGGGCCCCTTCGGCGTGGAGTAGGCGTATGTCCTAGTACGTCGTGTATGGTTTCGAGACCTACGCGTATTTTGGCGATTTCCCTTGTTCCGGTGTCCTCCATGGTGTTGCAGAGGTTGTCGGTGGTGTTGAGGCCGTGACAGGTGTTAAAATCTCCCGAGAATTAGTGAGACGGCTGTACATCGGCGAACAGCGTTATCTCATAAGAAGACTCCGTTCCGGCCATCCCGGTCTCCACGGTTAGCAGGAACCTGCAAGAGGTTAAGATACCTTCTATCGTCTGAAGTGGATGGGTTATTTTGCTGTGTAGCAGAAGTTTTCCCCTAATGGGTTGTCATCCCTACTGCCGATGGGTCTTGTTAATTGTGGATTGAGTCCTCTAATCCTTTCATTCAAGTTCGTAAATTTGCACAGGATGTGTTGCGGGGAGAGACCGAGAAGCCCAATCGCTGTGGAGCGCTATTGTGGCTCCCCCTTCCAATGGGGGATATCTTTTATTTTTTGGTAGGTGTCCTTGGATACTTGGGTGTGTCGTTTTTTTCCTCATGGGATCGTAGGCGGATTGATGGGATGTATTTTTGTTGTATTCCTGCAGCCTCACATCCCTGACCGCGTTGACGAGCTGGAGTCTCGCTTTTGGGTAAATTACAAAGAGTGGGATCGGGGCACGGTGGTGAACATCGCGTACGATCTGTTCGAGAGGCGCTTGAACTAGGCGGCGCGACTCTTGCGGCGACGACGAGCGTCCGAATGGTTGACGCAGCCAGGGCCGTTTGGGCTGCGGCGTTTGTTCGACGGGGAGGAGGAGGAGGATGAACTGTAGACCGATTTAAGGTTTTATTTTAAGTTCATCTCGATGTAACCGGCGGGAGGCGTTGTTTGGGAGTTAATTTTTCTTTAATATATATATATCGCTTGCCCGAGAAAAGGAGTCATTTTTATTGTTTCGTTTTCCTTACTTTTTCCTCTTGTCCCTAGAGCTGTGCCAGCATCGGTGGTCTTCCGTGACCGCTGGCATGTGCCGTCTCCCTTCCCCTCTAACGTTCCATCGCAGGCTTTAGACGGTTTCCGTGTACCGTCTGTTTCCTCCGCCCCTTCTGTATTACGAAGGTGGCGGGGGCGGGGCGGTCCGTTATTACGTATGGGCCCGCCCACTTCGGGCTGAGCTTCGCTGACCGGCCCCGCCTTACGGCTTCGTCGCGCAGCAGGACTCGGTCTCCTACTTGGAGTGACGTGGGGCGTGCGTCTTCGTCGTAGCTCTCTTTTGCTCTTTCTTTTGCGTCCAGCAAATGTTCGCGGCCGATGCTCCAGGCAGCCCTAAGTTTCACCCACAGCTCACTGGCATAGTCATCGTATGTGTAGGAGGGGCAGGGCGCCTGGCGGACGGCTGTCGGCATCTCCGCTGGCCGTCCGTATACCACCTCGTAAGGCGTGAGGCCCGCGGCTGTATGCGGCGTTGTATTATATGTGAACATAGCGTACGGAAGCCAGCTGTCCCAGTTTGCTTTTTCAGTCAGTCTGTTGACCATCTGAGACGTAATAGTCTCGACACGCGCCGCATAGGCGGCGACGCTTTTTCCCAGTCCTTGTCGCGACGTGTTCAGCTAAAGTTAGAGGGCTGACAGCGACTTTCACTGTCCGTACGAGCCCTCTAGTTCCGTACGGAGCTCCGCGAAGGTAAATATATTCTTGTGTATTAAATCTAAGGCAGCCCTCCCTTCGATCCGATTCCCGAGTACCATTTCGAGCAGACCACTATGCTCTTCGTAATCTACTCGTCGGCACGCCGTCTCGCAGGATCGGAGGAAGTATTGGAGTTCGTCCGCGCTGCCTTCGTGGAACAGGTCAATGTACTTCAGGGCGTGCGATAGGGGCATCAACCCCGGTCGTCGTTTCCCGGAAGTCCTTGGGCCCTGTTGGAGATTTGCCCCGGCTCGGAACCGTTGACATTTTTCATCCTTCTCCCTCAGCTGTGACTGGAGCGCCTTAATTAATTCGTCTGGGTTGCTGTCGACTTCGCGGAGGGTGGCCGCAGGACTGCCCCGATACGTTGACCCGACCTGCATCAGTCTGGCGCGGCGTCGGTCGAGCTCGCGGTGCAGGGCCGCAACAGCATCTCGCTCGTCGTAGCGACCGTCGTCCGGTGGCGTCGGAATCTGCGTGACCGGTCGCGGAGGCGGAGGTACTCTAGCTTGCCTCTCTCTGGAGGGAACCACGGGGCTAGCCAATGGCCTCGGCGGAGGGAGGCCCGCATCTCCCGCCATGGCAGCTATGGTGACATCCGCCATCTGCTCCGAGACGGGTCGGGAAAATATATCCAGGGGGTCATTTACACCGTTTTCTGAATCGCTACACTCTGTGAAAGACGTCCCTCTCTGATGGCCTACGCCACCCTGCTGGTCGGGATTTCACGAAGGAGTGTGGGTCCAGACCGCGAGTGGCTGTGTCTCGGAGGAGGGTAAGCTATTCAATACTCGGTTAACCCGCGTGGATATTTCTGCTAGCGCGGCAGCTAATTCGGAAACGGCTTCCCGGCCCGCTGGAGGGTCTTGTGCACCCGCCTGGTGGTCCTCAGGTACCGGGGTAGGTGGGCCGAGGTGTATAAAGGTGACACCCCCACCAAGCCGAATTTTTTTTCTCTTGAACCTGAAATAATGAACCTTTTATAAACTCTTCAACCCCGCTGAAATTAATTTTTGAACCCTTCCCGTTTCCGAGAAAATCAAAGTTCCAACGTGGGGGTGCCAGCTATATGATTTGAATAGTTCTAAATTTATGAACTTTTTAGTATGCGATGCTTTAGCCGTTTGACAACTCAAATGAATTCCAGCTTTGGCAACGGACGACCACAATCTCCCCCCTCTTCTTTATAACGTTTCGCTCCTTGATTCGGAGCCTCTTCGGATATTTTTACCTGTCCACCCCGCACAACCGCTCCCTGTGTTCTAAACTAAAACTCCTGAAGCTAGCGTTTATGAACTTTTCATGAACTCTTCGAATACGAAAGTGCCAATTCGATCGGAACAACCCCTGCCAAGATAAGGGTAGTTTTTGAAGTATTGAAAGATAACATTTTTTTGCGAGCACTATTTGTTGGATATGTTGTGCCCCAGAATTTCGGAAAGCATATTTAGTTGCGGCATTCGACATTCCTCAGAGAGTATCGAAAGCCGTGGTCATCATTCTGTAAAAAGGTGGCTCGGTCGATGACCCGATCGATTATTCGCTGTTTGCAGCCATTGCGCCAGCACAGTCTCGCTGGCGCAGCACCGTTGGCTAATTCCAAAGCGGGTGCAGCGACCGAGTCGACCTACTAACCCTCCGAACAGGGATATATTAATGACCAGGGTGACGATCAACGTCAGTCAAGTTTTCGAGTTTAAGATCGAATCGCTGCTCGAAGCGAGGCTCCCGAACCGCGGTAGCTACACTCTTTCACGGGTGCTTAGGATCAGCCGGCTACGCACGGTTCGGCAGTGGTACGAGTTAGTACCAGTAATTGTCAAGAGAACATTGTAACTTCGTAATAAAACCAATATACAAACTATTTCTACGTGAATTCTAATTCTTTAACGGTAAAGAATCCCTAAAAAATAAACAAATAAATGATAACGACCTCCCTTCCCGTTTCAATGCAGTTACACGGTCGGTAGGCATAACAGATATTTATGAACTATTTAGGAACTCTTCAAATGCAAACAATTCAAGAAAACCGGAACAACCCCTACCAAGATAAGGGTAGTTTTTGGAATATTAACAAATAAAAAATCGATTTTCGCGAGCAAACTTTGCTGGATATTCATAAACTATTTATAAACTTTACATATACGGTGAAATAAAATTTTAAACCAATCCCGTTTTCAAGAAAATCGAAATTTCAACGTGAGGGTGCCTGAACGAAATGTCGAGAATTTAGTTCGCGACGGAAGTGGGCATAAGGCGGAATATTGAGTGAATAATTAATTTTCACTCAAAATTAGAGAATTGAGAAATTAGAGTGAATTTAGAGAGAAACTGATAATAGTTTGATTACGTTTAATGAAGGATTTATATGAAATTCGTACAAGACCAGAACGGTGTTTGCGACTGGTTGTTCGCACGATTCGACTAATACTGGCGTTACGGAGCCCGAGTCGAAGCACAAAAAAAAAGTGGTTGACGGCCAAGGCGTCGAGCGAGCTTCGCGGTTTCCGAATTTGCGTATAGCACGATTCAATGGTGCGTGCGCGAACAGTGCCGCCGTTATGTTAAACGAGCGCAACTTTCTGATCTTGCAGTACAAACCCTATTTGAATGGTCCTATATTTATGAATCTTGATGAACTCGTTGAATGCGGAAGTTTTAATAATCTCGGAACTACCCCTACAGAGATAAGGGTAGTTTCTAAAATATCAACAAAAAAAATCCGATTTCGCGAGCAAACTTTGCTGGATATTAATGAACTATTTATGAACTTAACATTGTAACAATCGACAAGCGTCAACGCCATCCCCGGCCGATGCGGGAAAGGATCTAACGCTTTCGCTCGATGGCGTACCACTACCGAAGAGTGATGGTAGATGGCGCCAGCGATGTGATCAATTTAATCGTCGAGTGCGCGATCAAAACTAACTTTGGTGGTTAAAGATAACGACTACGCGAACTGCGTTTCCGGTAACAATCTTTGCAACCCTAAAAGCAACAACACGTGTCTCGTCAGAGCTGATGCTCATATACATTTTCAAGTCAGTTATTACGTCGTATGATTATCCTTTGGTAAAAGCTACGGCAAATAATCTCATCAAGAAAGAAGATATGGATAAGTTATTGTATCGATCTGACCAATTTCGAACGAGCGACGAGTTGAGACGTCTCATCCACGTGCGATTGCACGGTTCCCCTTCGTCGTTTCAACGATCTCGTGGCGATATCGCCGCACATCCGACCCGTCATAAGGAATCACCGACGGAATTATCCGAACGAAGACATATATCGAATTACTACGACGTCTCATCCCATGATCGGCGATATTTCGTCGAGGTAACCGAAAAATCCGTCGATCCACCGTTTTGATCAGGTATCGACCAACGAACACAATCGTTGGTCATTTATTCACCACAATACATGTCCACTCGATATCACCAGGTTATATTGATACGTATCGAACTGTACGTGGGTCTAAGCGCCCGTCGCGCTCATAATCAAACTAGCCAGTGCGGACATTCGAGGTCTAACCTCCAAACGCAAAAGATAGGCTCATTTGCCTTTTTGTAAGCATTTACGTCTTCGCGATTATTTGTTTCTCATTGTATTTGACTTTTACGCTGAAGTGAGGGTGCAAGTATTATACTCGGATATACCTGTCAATTCATCACGTCGTCACAGTGTCGACTTTGCGTTCTTTTAGTCTATGCGGCTACAGACAAATCCTTTGATCGACAAGTGTTGACACGTTGTACGCGGTTATTGCATTTAGCCTTAATCCTTCGATTCGAATCTAGTGCGATAGAGCTCAGTCTTATGAGCGTAACGAATAAGGATCCATGCCTCAATGTTAGGATCATCGTTGCGAACAGTGCTACGTCGTCGAATCTATACGCGGTTGATGCAATCAACTATACAAATTACAGTAGAATCCATATGAGGAATTGAATTCTTACGAGCGTAGCGAATACTCGAGTCAGTGTTAGTAACACCTTTACGACGTCAAATGTTATTATGGTTATAGTCACTCGCTATAAAGAATTATCTTGTAGATCGCACTTCGAATGAGGGAATTATCATTATTGCGGCGATCTTAGTCCAATGCATCGAGTAAATAGTCTGTCTGCGATATGCCTACGTCACCAAATATTGAATGAGAATATTTTTCCAATGCTCCTTATGCTTTTGTATTATTTCAGGGCTTAATCAGACTGTTGTGTAACAATATGGATGGAGGGAATTATGGGGTAAATAATATCAATGCCTGTTAGCTTAAAAACATTATATCTTTATTTTAAAACGTAAATAGTTGTAAAGACGGTATCGTAGTAATCAATAAAAACGGTGAGACGAAATGCTCGTGTTACAAGCGTGGGCTGTGAAAAAATGGTGTGGTGGTTATTATGAGCCAACGCGCCGAGATCTTTCCCTCGATTTTAATATTTAAAATAAGCAATACGAATAAAAAAAAATAAATGGGAAGGGAAGTGTGTGGAAAGGAAAAAGGAGCAGCTCGTGCAGTGGGGCAGAGGGTCCGTGGTGTGTGAGGAGAGAGGAGCCGCTCGTGCAGTGGGGCAGAGGGTCCGTGGTAAAGGAGAGAGGAGCCGCTCGTGCAGTGGGGCAGAGGGTCCGTGATAAAGGAGAGAGGAGCCGCTCGTGCAGTGGGGCGGAGGGTCCGTGGTAAAGAAGAGAGGAGCCGCTCGTGCAGTGGGGCAGAGGGTCCATTTTTTAGCGGGGAGGGAGACGTTTTATTAACGCTCTAAATACTTTATGCAGTATTCGATGAGCACTTTATCAGCGCATTCGTGAAGCACTTTATTCAGCGCATTCGTCGAGCACTTTATTCAGCGCATTCGTTGAGCACTTTATTCAGCGCATTCGTTAAGCACTTTATTCAGCGCACTCGTTGAGCACTTTATTCAGCGCATTCGGTGGACACTTTATCAGCGTCTTGTGGAGCCACTTTAGACAGCGGCTGGGAGACTGTCCAGCTACTCCACTTCATCAGCGGTAGTAGACTGGCCACTTAGGTGGATCGCGCTCCGTCTTTTATACCCGTGAGGCCGCTGCGGCGGCTCGAAGTACGCGTAGTAGCCAGATTCGGGCCTAGGCGCCTGAGGGGCCCTGGGTGATAGATTTCGCGCAACGCCAACTGCTGGGTTATTCCCGTAATTACTTGATAACTTGGGATCTACTATACCGACGGGAGATATCTCGCATATATGGTAAGTAGTATGAAATGAGGTGAGGGTGCGTGTAGGTAATACTCAATGGAATATTTACAGGTGGGATGAATATTGATTATTAATAATTCTGTTTTTTTTTGTTTTGTTTCGATTGATAATGTGATGAGATAAATCAATAATGAATAGCCAACTCGGCTACGGAGCGCGGTTATAACGAAAGGAAGGCACGGTTGGCACTTTAAACGTTTATTTTACCACCGGAGACACACGTTACAAACTTACGCGTATGACTCCTGAAAATAGACTGACTGTAGATGCTCAAAGAGCAGGCTTTATAGGGATGTTCGGTCGGAAAGTTGGGGCAGTGGGAGGACAGCTGCAAGATATTCGGAAAATCGTCGTGAAGGTGAAAGCGGGAGAGTTCTAGGAAACAGAGAGGTAATGGAATTCGGAGACCTGCCATAGATGGGTGTACAAGGGTAGGTAGTTGTGAGCGAGCGGCGAAGGGATGATGATGGTCGGAAAATGGGAAATACGGGGAAAAGGCGAAGGTCTGTTGATTTATGTGGCAGCTGCATCTTGGGAGAGAGGAAGGAATACGAAGAGTCGTAAATGAGTAGGTAGGACAACGGACTTGGATAAGGGTGTAGGCAGTGTCCGGCAGGCAGAGGCTTGAGGATCGGTACTGTTAGGATGAACGTAAGCAGAGAAATAGAAGTAGCGATAATTGGAGAATGCGTTACAATAATTCGTGCGGAAGAAAAAGATCTCAAGGTGTGCTGGTTGCACAACAAGACCCCCTCAGAACTCCTATAAGATAATCACGCTTTATCTAGAAAATACAACAGTAGGAAAATAATTCCTACAACATATACGCTGAAATAAAATTTTGAACCAATCCCGTTTTCAAGAAAGCTGAAATTTCAACGTGAGGGTGCCAGCGTTGTGTTAAACGAGCGCGAAATTTCTGGTCTTGCGGTCCAAACCCTAATTGAATGGTCCCATATTTTTAAACCCGTTATGAACTCCTTGAATGCGGAAGTTTCAATAATATCGGAACCACCCCTACAGAGATAAGGGTCATTTTTAGAATATCAACAAAAAAAAATCGATTTTCACGAGCAAACTTTGCTGGATATTAATGAACTATTTATGAACTTTCCATATACGCTAAAATAAATTTTTAAACCAATCCGGTTTCCGAGAGAATCAAAATTTCAACGTGAGGGTACCAGCGTTATGTTAAACGAGCGCAAACTTTTTGATCTTGCAGTCCAAACCCTATTTAAATGGTTCTATATTTATGAACCCTTCATAAACTCGTTAAATGCCGGAGTTTCAATAATATCGGAACCACCCCTACAGAGCTAAGGGTAGTTTTAGGAATATTAACAAATAAAAAATCGATTTTTGCAAGCAAACTTTGCTGGATATTAATGAACTATTCATGAACTTCACATATACGCTAAAATAAATTGTTGAACCAATCCCGTTTCCGAGAGAATCCAATTTCCAACGTGAGGGTGCCAGCGTTATGTTAAACGAGTGCGAACTTTCTGATCTTGCCGTCGAAACCCTATTCAAATAGTCCGATGTTTTTGAATCCTTTATGAACTCGTTGAATGCGAAAGATTCGATAATATTGGAACTGGCCCTACAGAAATAAAGGTAGTTTTTGAAATATTAACAGATAATAAATCGATTTTTACGAGCAAACTTTGCTGGATATTAATGAACTATTTATGAACTTTACATATACGCTAAAATAAATTGTTGAACCAATCCCGTTTTCGAGAAGATCGAACTTTCAACGTAAGGGTGCCACCGTTATGTTGAGGAGGCACATCTGTGTAGATTGCCGGAAAAGTAGGTAAATTCTGGGAATTATAATCTCAAAAACTATTTGTCCGGGTTGAGCAAAGTTCGTTTTATTTAAAAGTACATAAATTCGGGTATGTCGACGATTTTTTATATAAATATATAGCGAGTTCCCAAACTTCAAACGCGTTTATCTCGAAACGCGTTTATCTCGAAACGCGTTTTTCAAAGTCGGTTCCCACTTTTTTTTAGATAACGGATCGACCGATTCCTTTAAAATTTGGACACAATATGCACGGATAGGTTATGAAGTTCGGCACGGAGGATTTTTTTAAAAACTTATTTATTTTTTTTTTTTACAAAACCAAAAAAGCTCGTCAATTGAGGTTAAAAAGTGAATTTCAATTTCAATCAAGCGCCATTTTGTGAAAAAAAATAAAATAGAAAAAATTCTCCGTGCCGAACAGCTCAAGACAATACACTTAAAGAATCTCCTTGAAAATTTTGTTTCAGACCAACCGATCGCGAGAAAAAGTGGGAACCGCAAACCGTGCCGTCGACAAAGTTGTTTTACGCCGGCCAGAATAACAGCGCTCCCGTTCAGTATATATTTACATAAAAAATCGTCAACATACGTCAATGTATATACTTTTAAATAAAACCAACTTGGATTTAATCAGACAAATAGTTGTTGAGATAATAATTCCCAAAATTTACCTACTTTTCCGGCAATCTACACAGATGTACCCCTTCAAACGAGCGTAAACTTTTTGATTTTGCAGTCCAAACCCTATTTGAATGGTCCCATATTTTTGAACCCGGAATATCGGCACCACTCCTACAGAGATGAGGGTAGTTTTTGGAATATCAACAAAACAAAATCGATTTTTGCAAGCAAACTTTGCTGAATATTAATGAACTACTTATGAACTTCACATATACGCTAAAATAAATTTTTGAACCAGCCCCGTTTCCGAGAGAATCAAAATTTCAACGTGAGGGTACCAGCGTTAGGGTAAACGAGCGCGAACTTTTTGATCTTACAGTCCAAACCGTATTCAAATGGTCCTATATTTATGAAACCTTCATAAACTTTCTGAATGCCGAAGTTTCAATGAAATTAGAACCACCCCTACAGAGATAAGGGTAATTTTTAAAATATTAACAAATAAAAAGTTGATTTTCGCGAGCAAACTTTGCTGGATATCAATGAACTATTTATGAACTTCACATATACGCCAAAATACATTTTTAAACCGATCCCGTTTTCGAGAAAATCGAAATTTCATCTCGAAGGTGCCACCGTTATGTTAAACAAGCGCGAACTTTCTGATCTTGCAGTCCAAACCCTATTTGAAAGGTCCCATATTTTCGAACCCTTCATGAACTTTTTGAATGCGGAAGTTTCAATAATATCGGAAATACCCCTACGGAGATAAGGTTAGTTGTTGCAATATCAACAAAAAAAATCGATTTTTGCAAGCAAACTTTGCTGGATATTGATGAACTATTTATAAACTTTACATATACGCTAAAAGAAATGTTTGAACCAGTCCCGTTTTCGAGAAAATCAAAATTTTAACGTGAGGGTGCCACCGTTATGTTAAACGAGTGCGAGATTTCTGATCTTGCAGTCCAAGTCTTATTTAAATAGTCCTATATTTTTGAAACCTTCATAAACTCGTTGGATGCGAAAGTTTTAATTGTTGAATGTGTTCGACGTGCTTAAGGCGCTGCGATGCGCGCGCAGCCTCGACGAGCCTGGAACGTTCTCGATGTTTCCAGGGGCTTCGGGCCTAGCAACCGAGATACAACTAGCGGATATGGTTTTTAGTCTGACTCGAGCGCTCAAGCGAGAAGCATCATCGGAGCGAATCGAGTATTAAATTATTTCACGAAGCCAAAGAATAAATCGATATTTTGAAACGAGTTAATGTAAACAGCTGTATTGATTTTCTTCTCTCTTACCTTATCACACACACACAAATAAAATACATCTGGCGCAACATTAATAATATTGGAACCACTTCTACGGAGATAAGGGTAGTTTTTGGATAATTAACAAATGAAAAATCGATTTTCGTGAACAAACTTCACTGGGTAATAATGAACTATTTATGAACTTCACATATACGACAATAATATATTAAGCAACGAGTGCGGAAAGCCGGTCATTACGGTGATTCCGGCTGTACGCACGAGTAGCTTATACTATTTTTTTTTACAAGTGCGTTAAGTCTCGAGATCAAATCGGCTTTCGATGACCAGATCAATTGTTGTAGGAGAGAATAACCTTCGAGGGCGGCGAAGCCGCCCGAGTTCGCGCGCGCATGGCGGTCGGGGGGTCCAGGGGCGAAGCCCCCCCCCCCCATCAACAATGCATAAAACAAATTTGAATGAACATTATTAAAACTATCAATTTTTTATTTTTTTATTGCACAACACAAACTCTTATCAACTTCCAATTTTACATTTCTTTAGGAACCGTCCCCCCTGGGTTCGTCCCACGTATCTCCCACATTACTTGTGCAGCTTCTTCAAGCATTTTAATTCAATTTTCACTGATCATCACAATATGTTGACGGGATATAAACGTATATCACTTGGTATGTTATATCACTTGGAAACGAAATTGCATCAAATATGAAGATCGCGCCGGGCATTTGCCTATCTTCACTATTGTAAACCGCACACTCAGGCGTGGGTTAAAACTGACAAGCGTGCGCTTTTGCTCACATTACTCACGGAGTGAAGTTAGGTATGGTGGATAATGAAAAACAGTGGGAATTCACGTATTTTCCAAACGGAAAAGGGACAAGTAATGTAGTAACTTTCACGCACGTGTAAAGAAAAATGAATTTTTGAACCAATCCCGTTTTCGAAAAAATCGAAATTTCAACTCGAAGGTGCCAGCGTTATGTCAAACAAGCGCGAACGTTTTGATCTTGCAGTCCAAACCCTTTTCGAATAATCCTATATTTATGAACCCTTCATGAACTCGTCAAATGCAGAAGTTTCAATAATCTCGGAACCACCCCTACAGAGATAAGGGTAGTTTTCAGAATATCAACAACAAAAAAAAAAGATTTTTGCGAGCAAAATTTGCTGGATATTTATGAACTTCACATATACGGTAGATAAAATTTTGAACCAATCCCTATTCCGAGAGAATCGAATTTTAAACGTGAGGGTGCCAGCGTTATGTTAAACGAGCGCAAACTTTTTGATCTTGCAGTCCAACCCATATTAAAATGGTCCTATATTTATGAACCCTTCATAAACTTGTTCAATGCCGAAGTTTCGATGAAATTGGAACCACCCCTACAGAGATAAGGGTAGTTTTTAAAATATTAACAGATAAGAAGTCGATTTTAGCGAGCAAACTTTGCTGGATATCAATGAACTATTTATGAACTTTACATACACTACCGCTCAGAAATATCAGGACACTAACCACGCGCGCTGCCAGGAATCACTCCTGTCTTTGAACGACGATAACTCCGCGAGAAAAATCGCTATAATTTTTTTTTTTACCGTTAGAAAGCCTATGATATTCTGAATCAAATGATCTCTATTTGATAATACTGCCGCAATTAAGTACTGAGATTGAATGTAAAAATCATTAGAAAAAAATTAAGATTTTTGCAAAATTTTCTTCGTCGACTTCAACTCGCTGCCAAACCTAGAAAAAAATTTTCACGAGTCTAAAATTTAGTATCGCTAATCGTCGCAGTCTTACCTTTATTTTGAGCCGAAAAAACATGAAAAATCTCAACGGGTTCTTGAGTAATTGGAAAAATTGTACAGGCGTGCATCATTCGTCAGCGAGCCACCGATCGCGCGACTCGCCAGTCTCGGCTGCCTTCTCATCCGTGAAGGCAGGACCGAAACGGGCCATGAGCAGAGCGGGCGCTTGAGCGGGGTACAGTTTCGTCCGCACATTTTCGTTTCGATATTTTCTTTAATTAGTTTTGAGCTGCATTTGTATCACCAAATAATGATTCCAGTGTTGCAAATGAAATCAAACGGTGAGAAATGAATGACATAAAAAGTTAAAACTTATTCGGTAGTATTGACTTTGAAAAATCGATTCTGAAATATTTTGTTACTGGCAAATAAAATATTCTTCCTACTTACGCATACGAGTTATGTAGAAGATTCTCAACATTTTCGAAAGTAAAAATTATCTTTAAAAAATCGAGTACACGAACTGTTTATTTATTGCTTTCGGATGCAACGTATCGGCCAATTGCTGTCAACCAGGTTGGATGTTTTTTTTTTACAGTAGTAACTCCTGCGGGCGGGGGTGGATGCGAGAGGCGGACTGAAGGATTATTGATACATTTTTTCATCTCGTTGTTATATGAACAGAGCGTCATAAATATTTCAAATAAATCCGATGATAACTTTCGGCGGAAAAAATCGCAAAAATACCTTCTTTCTTCAGCTCGTTACAGTGGTTTGCTCCCGTAAAAAAATTGGTTATTATGACGAAAATACAATGGTACGTAAGTTTATCACGACATTTTTTATGTAATTTGCTTTCCGATAACAATAAAGAGTTAAAAATTTGAAAAATTTTATTTGTGATATTACGTTTTTATAATACATCGTCGTTGGAAAGAATAAATGAATAGCTCCATTCTTTTCCGAATAAAAACCGTTTGAAATTTTTCCGTACAACATTTATGCGTAAGTAGGTAGGATAATTGTCTGCTTTTTTTAGCTAGAAATATTCCCCCAAGAAGAACGATAGCCACTGAGATAACGATTATGAATCTTTTTTATTTTTTAATTTCGGATGCACCGTATCGGCTAATTGCTGTCAACCGAATTGGACATTTTTTTCGTCGTGGTAACTTCTGCGGAAAGGGGTTATCTCATCTCGTTCTTATATCAACAAAGCACGGTCAACATTTCAAATAGATCCGGTAATAATTTTCGGCGGAAAAAAAATCGCAAAAATACCTTCTTTCCAGAGCTTCTTACAGTGGCTTGCTCCCGCAAAAATTCCGTTTCACATGAAGGAGCAAGTTGATGCTGAAAAAATGCTTAAACCGGAAAATCTGAAAAGATTCCTTGGTGGTTGATGGTTTTCACAATGGTAAAACCAGTGATCTGCAAAAAATGCAATAGATCCGGAACGGAAGTTTATCACGACATTTTTTATGTAATTCGCTTTCCGAAACGATAACGATTCAAAACATTAGTTCAAAGTATGACGATGATGGTTTTGAAAACCATGTCCCAGTGTATGGCCGAAAAATCAAATAATCGTATTCTTTTTGTAATAAAAGAATATTAAAGTTCGTGTACTCGATTTTTTAAAGATAATTTTTACTTTCGAAAATGTTGAGAATCTTCTACATAACTCGTATGCGTAAGTAGGAAGAATATTTTATTTACCAGTAACAAAATATTTCAGAATCGATTTTTCAAAGTCAATACTACCGAATAAGTTTTAACTTTTTATGTCATTCATTTCTCACCGTTTGATTTCATTTGCAACACTGGAATCATTATTTGGTGATACAAATGCAGCTCAAAACTAATTAAAGAAAATATCGAAACGAAAATATGCGGACGAAACTGTACCCCGCTCAAGCGCCCGCTCTGCTCATGGCCCGTTTCGGTCCTGCCTTCACGGATGAGAAGGCAGCCGAGACTGGCGAGTCGCCTGATCGGTGGCTCGCTGACGAATGATGCACGCCTGTACAATTTTTCCAATTACTCAAGAACCCGTTGAGATTTTTCATGTTTTTTCGGCTCAAAATAAAGGTAAGATTGCGACGATTAGCGATACTAAATTTTGGACTCGTGAAAAATTTTTTCTCGGTTTGGCAGCGAGTTGAAGTCGACGAAGAAAATTTCGCAAAAATCTTAATTTTTTTTCAATGATTTTTACATTCAATCTCAGTACTTAATTGCGGCAGTATTATCAAATAGAGATCATTTGATTCAGAATATCATAGGCTTTCTAACGGTAAAAAAAAAAAAAATTATAGCGATTTTTCTCGCGGAGTTATCGTCGTTCAAAGACAGGAGTGATTCCTGGCAGCGCGCGTGGTTAGTGTCCTGATATTTCTGAGCGGTAGTGTATACGTTAAAATCAATTTTTGAATCAATCCCGTTTTAGAGAAAACCAAAGGTTTAACGTGAGGGCGCCAGCGTTATGATAAACGAGCGCGAAATTTCTGATCTTGTAGTCCAAACCCTATTTGAATGGTCCTATATTTATGAATCTTGATGAACTCGTTGAATGCGGAAGTTTTAATAATCTCGGAACTACCCCTACAAAGAGAAGGGTAGTTTTTGGAATATCAAAAAAAAATCGGATTTCACGAGCAAACTTTAGTAGATAGGCTAGGCCGGTTCCAGCACAATGTCGATAAAGTAGATTCTCTGCATTACCGACTACTCACCGATTGTAATTTTGTTAATCAATTCCTGCCTTACCGACTGTCTCAAATATCGATTATAGATCCCTGATCTGCCGTACCGGCTGTGTCCGATAGATGGCGATATCTGTTAAGTCTTTTTGCATTACCTATCCGATAGATGGCGTTAGTTAACCTAAATAACCTAAATCCTACTAGCTTACCTCGATATAGATGATGTTATTTACTAATTCTCTCTACCTTACCAATGAAATAGATGGCGTTATCTGCTAAGTCATGTTACTTTACCTCGATATCTACCTTATCAATTGCTAAATATTGATTTACCCACTGCTCGAATTTACCTACCCAATTTACCCACTGCTCGAATTTACCTACCCAATTTACCAACTGCTCGATCCCCCGCAGCTAAGTATCGATTATCAATCGACTGCTCCATACCGACTGCTCGATCCATTATCCCACCGCCCGATCTTTACTGCTAGATCTAATTTACCCACGGCTATGTATCGATTATCGATCAAATTTACTCAAGGCTTGATCTTTTACCCACTGCTTAATACCAACTTCTAAGTATCGATCGATAATGCCGATCCTGTCGATCCTTACTGCTCGATACCTTACCCCACAGATACAAGTTCCAAACGTTCGATCTCTATATTTATATTGTATAATCTTTTATTATGATATGGGGCGGGCAAAAGGATTATCCACTAACGGTATGAATAATAATGTTGAATATTATTTTTATAGTCATTTTTTCTTCCGTTGATTTATAATGAATATTTCGTGCGAGTTACTCGAAGTAGCAGGCTCAGGGGGACTCGAAATTGAGAAACGTGCTTTGTATGCAACCAATAACACAGTCCTGCTCGCGTGTCCTATTTCATCATCAGTATTAGACTTAACACCATAGTCATAAGCTATCACAGAGAGGTTTGTATATTTGACTCAAGTGTTTTGAGTGGCGCCTCGCTAACTCGATGAAAGGGTCTCCTTTCAAACACAAAGGTTGCACATGAGCCTCACCGGCGAGGGCATAGAGTCAGACCGACGAGTTTAGTCACGCCTGGTCATATATTTTCCTGTTTATGAGCAGTGTGGGCCTGAGATTGAGAAGCGTGCTTCAACCACGCGCAATGTCACGTTCTCGCTCGCATGCCCTTTGCTCTATATGCGTGAGATTCGACACCATGAATTCACAAATTCTCCATCTACTAGATGAATGCATAGGTTTTTTATTTTTTATGATAAACATGTGGAAGACTATAAGCCCACACTTCTGTTATGGCGGGGGTGGGGGTTAGGTCATTCATGTTATTGGTAAGTACCTCCATTCCTTAAGATATTCTAGTTGCCTTTTGCGAGTTGTCGTTTAAAAGCTTACGAGCAGTTTGACAAACAACATCAGGCGTCAACGAAACATGGAGCCACGTGTGAAGGTAAAAAAAGAAAATCTATTCAGTTACATATGAATTTTAAAAAAATATTCATTATTAATAAACTTATTCTTTTCCAATTTGTTATAGATAATCCAAAGCATTTATAAAAAGTGCTATTGTGGCTGTAGTCAACATGAAAAAGATGCTCGTTTCCAGAGGAAGATTATAAGTCTTCCTTTACCACCGTTCGAAGTTCGGCGACGAGCGTTATTGGTATGTATTTTTTGTTTAAATGTAATAAAAGTAATTGAAGGAAAACAATCTCATTTTAATACGAATGTGTGCTTTTTTTTTCTTTTACAGATTCCGCTATCAACAGGGTATGATCCGGAAAATCCTCAGCTGGTCATGAAACCGGTCACCCCCATCACCGCCATCCCCACTGCACCAAGCATGCCTAACACGGTACAAGATGAGGTGTGCTCGTCGAGCGACGACCCTCCTACACCAGGAAAAGAGAAAACCCCCTCGCCCCCTATTTTAGGACTGAAGACTCTGAACACGGCAATTCATCGAATAAAGCGAAAAAAAGCGCTCGCCGGCAAGGCTCATCATTATGTAAAGCTGTGCTTCTTCGCAACATTTTCGGTGAATCAATAACGCATAAGACTCCGTTGCCGTCGGAATTGATGCTTACTGAAAATAATGATTCATGAAAATGAATTTTTTCAAAAATGAAATTGATTAATAATAATGCTAATGTATAGAAAATTGATTTTTTTGAATAAAATAAATGAAAGAAAGAAAAAACGTACGTTAAAATGTTCGTTTTATTTCAATATTCTTAAGAAAATTCCTTCCTCTCTTACCGTGTAAGACGCAATAGAATAATTCTCAGTGCAAAGCAAGAATAATATATTCATACAGAATGTGCTCATTATAATCATTTCAACCATGAGCGTTGACGTGTTTGGTCGGTCATTATCGCGAAAGGATGGATCCTCAGGAAGCCGCGGTCCTCCGGGCGATGGCTTTAAAATAACCATAGATGGACAATTTGATATGGATAATAAAAGATTATGCAATCTTGCCGAGCCCATACAAGAAAATGATGCTGTTTCGATGAAAATAATGCGAGATATTGTTCGGCAAGAAGTGCAGCTTATTCATAATACCATATCATCCGTACGAAAGCAAATAGATGATTGTACAACGATGATTCACGTCCTCGAGGGGAAATTCAATACAAATTTCAAAAATCAACGCAACGTCGATGAAACAGCTGAAGATCCAACGTCGCATAATTCTCCGCTTATTACGGATATGAAAGATCGAATGAATCGATTACAAAGCTCATCCGATGAAAAACCAAGACAACGATCGTGGAACAGCGGGTCTGGTGGAAATCGTACCTCTCGAACGTCAAGCTCCGTAACCCTGCTAAAAACCGAGGACATCTAATTATTATGGAATAAAAAAAAAATGTATGAAAGTTTATAAAATAAATAAATCAAACCATATTAAATACAATTTGTTTGGCTTTTATTATTATAGCAATCACTTTTTTTTTGTTTACATTGATTTAAGTTCGAGAACAAAAAAAAAATTTCACTTAGTAGTAGTTTCGATCCACGGTATCGTAGCCATAGCTATAGTCAATCGGCTCCGACGACGATGTTCTTACTGCAGGTATTTCCACAGTTTCATCGCCATAGGGATAGATAAATGAGGGTCGTGGCGCTCGCGGTGGCGGTGTTCTCCCTGCTGCTCCTGCTGTTGCCGCTACTGCTGGCTTATATGTGTTGAGGTACCATGTTTTCATCACGCGTACATTGAATCCGGCGCAGTGCGATGTTGATCTCATATGCGGGTGATTGTAACATGTACCGGTGGTTTTTTCGCCCAATATATCGAGCGAAGGACAATCCAGGTCTTCGATATTCACGGCCAATGGAATATGATGACGGAGCCATTCCGTCTTCTCCGATCCCTTTATGTATACAGTATGAGCATCTTGTAACAACATGGTGAGAGTTGCATTCAGGTCCTCGTACGATATATCGCCGCCGCTCCACGAAATTCCGTGATAATTCTGGGCAAGCCACCGATTTATGCTTTTGAAATCATCGGCAATCAAAGTCCAGGGTTGCGGCGCTTCGAAGAGACAAACCGCAGGCGTAGACTCTTCTTCGAGGGCTAGCACTGCAAGCTCTTTCACTATCAATGAGTTGCCGTAGCTTTTAAAACCTTGTACATCTACCACGTACTCCATTTTTGTAACGAATGATGTAAGACGCTTGAAATCCTAATCCCTTATACTATTCTCCCCACTATACGATTTTACTATTTCATTAAATGTTAATGTGGGCGGGGGCTAATCAGCGTGAAAATTTTCCTATGATCTCCATCGACTCATTCTCTACAGCAACCAATCATTATCGATATGTTCGAAAAAATTTCACAGCAGCCAATGAGTATGGGAATCTATCCTCAAAGCTTTCTTCATCCAATGAGCATAGTGATCTATATTCCTCATGAGTTTTTGAAAAGGATAAATGTAAGCCGTCGCTGGTCAGTCCTGGTATATGTCTTTTTTCCTTCATTCAAACTAGTTTCGAATAACACATGGAAAAAAGCCATGAACGCGTACGAGTGTCTTCAAGTGGTGAATACGTGGGATGAGATCCTCGATCTCATGCCAAGTCTTAACGCGGACGAAATTAATATATGGGCCGATCGTTTAGTGAAAACAATTGAATCCTGGGAAAAGTATGTATTATCGGCAAACGGTGCTGAACAAAAAAGTTTTTAAATACGTTAGGGTTTTTAAATGGAGTGAAAATAAAACTCGATCGTTTATTGAAACGTGGTGGAGGTTTGAGAGACGGTGAGATTAATGATAATGGTGGTGCCGACGAAATTGCGAAAAGTGTTGAGTGGATTAATCTTGGATCGGCGTTTAAAAATCGTATCAAGACGGGTGTAATTGTGAATTTAAATCACGTTGATATTAAGACATTTATGGAGAGCTGTAAGCATATTTTTGCTGAAAATCTCGCGATGGTGCTCGAAGTGCAGAGAAACGCTGTAAAAGTGTATGTAGTTCTCGCGGCAAAATTCGTAGTTATGAAGAATATTGAAGAAGTGATTGATCTGAAATATTTTAATACGAAAGCTGAGATAATCTACCCCAATACAAACGTTCAAGAATGGTTTGTTGTAAATGCGCAAGATCCGCTTCTACGAGATATAGAGGAATTTCAACATCAAGAGCCAGGGTGGGCGCTTCGCTCAATAGTTAATCTTACAGTAAACATCAATAAATTCAATCCAATGCGAGGTACTTCATACATCGCGTTACCGGAATCTATTCAAAAGAAGAACGCGTGTATAAACGTAAATAACATGGATAATATGTGTTTTAAATGGGCTATCTTAGCACCATTACATCCGACTCATGATGGGAAAAATCGACATCGCGTTAGCGTATATAAAAATTACGAAAATGAATTGAACTTTAACGGTATTGAATTCCCGGTGAAACCGAATGACATCTTCAAATTCGAGAAGCAGAATGAAATATCGATTAATTTATATATTCTAAAGAAACAAAGTGAAAAGTTTAGCGTGGCTCCTCTTCATGTAACTCCTTCGAAACAGAATATCCATGTGAATCTTCTTCTCATACAAGATGAATATATTGATGAGAAAGAAGACGATGATAACGGAGGAAATACTGATTTGGGCTATCATTTGCCAAGATTTCACTACGTTTTGATAGAAAATTTATCACAATTGGTTTCCGCTCAGCTATCGAAGCGGTTTCATAAACAACACATTTGTGATCGTTGTTTATATTATTTTCGAACCGAAGATAAGTTAGCCGCGCATGAAATCGATTGCAAAAACATTAATAAATGCAAGAATATCATGCCGACGTCGTGGAACAAAATGTTACGCTTCAAGAATTATAGTCATCGTGAACGAGTACCATTCGTTGTATATGCGGACATCGAGTGCATACTAAAACCAACACGTAATGAAATCGTTTATCAAAAGCACGAGGCATTCAGCATAGCGTATTATATAAAGTGCAGCTATGATGATTCGAAATCGGAATACTGCAGCTTCAGGGGTCCCAAGCCTGCGCAATGGTTTGTTCGAAAACTCGAACAGCTCGCAAGAACTGTTGAAGAAATATATCTCGATCCGATGCCCATGGAGAGATTATCAGCTCAGCAACAACGAGATTTTTCTACGTCAACGAAATGTCACATCTGTGAAAAAAATGTCATCTGCAGCGACAGAGTGAAGGACCATTGTCATCTCACGGGGCGGTAAGTAATTCATTTAACCATATGAAGTAATTTTTATTTTATATAAATATAAATTTTCTAATTTTAAAAAACTTTTATGGATTAGTCTTAATTTTTTTAAATGTATTTTTTATAGATATCGAGGACCACCGGCACATAGCGGATGTAATCTACGTTATCAGGATTCACGAACCATACCCGTGGTCTTTCACAATTTGACCGGCTATGATTCGCACTTCATCGTGAAGGAAATTGTCACCTCTTTGGAAGGACGCGTGGTTATATTACCACAAAACAAGGAGCGATACATTTCCTTTACGAAGCATATTGCCGCGAGCGATATCAAATTCCGGTTTATCGACTCATTCCGCTTCATGGCGTCATCATTGGATGAGCTCGCTTCATATATGACCGATCTGAAGATCGTTCGAAAGGAATTCATTGGGCTTTTATCGCGCCAACACGATCTTCTCATGAGAAAAGGTATTTTCCCGTATGAATACGTTGATTCATTGACGAAACTCGCCGAGACGGATCTTCCACCGCGGGATAAGTTTCATAGCACCCTCAATAACCGTGACATTTCGGATAAAGACTATGAGCATGCTAAAGAAGTGTGGCGAGAGTTTCGTATTATTGATTTGGGTGCATATTCGGATCTTTATTTAAAAACAGACGTGCTCCTTTTAGCTGATATATTCGAAAATTTCCGTGATAATTGTTTAAGTGCGTATGGTCTAGATCCAGCGCATTATTATACAACCCCCGGGTTAACTTGGGATGCGATGCTTAAATATACAAAGATTGAATTAGAACTTCTAACGGATATCGACATGCATATGCTTATCGAGCGCGGGATACGAGGCGGAGTTAGCCAATGCTGCAACCGGTATGCTCGAGCTAACAACAAGTATATGAGAAATTTTGATTTGAACAAAGATGTCAAGTTTCTCATGTACTATGATGTTAACAATCTATATGGATGAGCAATGATGGAAGCATTACCGTATGGTGGATTTGAAATCGACTTTCTCGCTGTGGCCGACGATGCATCGGTGGGCTACATTCTTGAAGTCGATCTCGATTATCTCATTCAGCAACATAATACACACAAAGACTTTCCTCTATGCCCAGAACATAAGTGCGCCCCAGGTTCGAATCAAGTAAAGCTCATGACAACGTTGAGCTCTAAAATCCGATATGTTTTGCATTATCGCAATCTTAAACAAGCTCTGCGATACGAATTAGAGCTCAAACGGATTCATAGAGTTTTACAGTTCAATCAGAAACCATGGTTAAAATCGTGCATCGACCTCAACAGTGATATGCGAAAACATGCTAGAAATGAATTTGAGAAAAACTTATTCAAATTGATGAATAATGCTGTATTCGGGAAAACCATGGAGAATGTCCGTAAGCGTATCGATGTAAAACTTGTATCACGTTGGGATGGGCGTTATGGTGCCGAGTCGTTAATAGCTAAACCAAATTTCCACAGCGCAGCCATCTTCGATGAAAATCTAGTTGCTATTCAGATGAAAAGAATCGAAGTTCATCTTAACAAACCAATCTATGTGGGGTTATGTGTATTAGACTTATCAAAGATTCTAATGTATGACTTCCACTATGATTATATGCTCCCCCAGTTCAGTAACAACCATTGTAAATTGTTGTATACCGATACTGATAGTTTAATCTATGAAATTCAGTGCCCTGATATTTACGAAATCATGAAGCGCGACATTGCGAGGTTCGATACATCTGATTACCCTGAAGACAATGAGTTTAGAATTCCGCGAATGAATCAAAAAGTTGTAGGTCTAATGAAGGATGAATGCAAAGGAGAAATAATGACGGAATTTGTGGGCTTACGTAGTAAGATGTATAGCGTGCGTGTTGAGGGCAAAGATCATATGAAAAAAGTAAAAGGGGTGAAAACTGCGGTGGTCAAAGATAGCATCACCTTTGATGACTTCATGGAGTGTCTACGAAACAATAAAAAGCAAACGCGGGAACAACAGGTTATTGTAGCTCATCTGCATAATGTGTATACGGAAAAACAGGTAAAGGTTGCGCTTAGTCCACATGATGACAAGCGATATATTCCACCTAATAGTACTGATACGCTTCCTTGGGGACATTGTGAAATTCCACAGGGCAGTATTTATCATGTCGATCGTTGTAAAAAAGAAAAAAAACCAAAAAAAGTGTGGCCATTATAATAAAAACCAACAAATTATGTTGAATATGTTTGATTTGTTTATTTCATGAACCTTGATGCATTTTTAAAAATTCTATAATAATCATAATGATGACGATGGTGGAGGGGGGATAGTATAAGCTAATAAGAACGCCGCCCTCGCTTCTCTAACCGCCGATGATTGGTTGATCTCGATAATCCATTAGTTTATACGTCGTAGGATCCGTTAATATTACTCGATGGATCGTAAAAATTTCCGTCGTCCAGTTTGGTGTATAACCTTTCTCGAAAACATGCTTATTCTTGCTGACTCGTACTTTGTCGCCGACTTTGAATTTTGGTATTTTTCCTTCTCCACGATGATCATGGGGAAAACGTTGTAACAACGTCTTACTATTTGTTGCTGTAACATCTTTCGGCTTCATGCCAATAGTTCGATGTTTGGAGTCGTTGTATGTCGTGATGAGATCAGGCAGAATATCCAGCCATTTGTAATTTCCATGCAAACTGAACTTTAGCCACATTTTATTCTTCAGTGTACAATTGAAACGTTCAACAATAGATGCCTTGAGACTACTATACGTGGAGTAATGATTGACATTGTATTTTTTCATGAGATTTTGAAAGCTTGAATTATAAAACTCTTTGCCATGATCAGTTTGTAGATTTTTTGGGACTCGGCCTTTTTCGAAAATATATTTCATGGCTGTGGTGACATCTTTTGCAGTTTTCCTCGATATAGGTGCAGCCCAAGCAAACTTAGATAACGCGTCAATGACCGTTAGCATGTATCGAAATCCTTTGTTTTCTCGAGCGTATGGCTGCATCTCCACAAGATCGGCTTGCCATGATTCATCTAAGCCTCGTACATGAAATTTTCGCCGATAATAATTGCGTCGAGCGGGTTTATGCAACTCTTCTACTAGTCTTCGTCGCTCCATGCTGCCGCTCATTATTTCTTAATAAAAATCTCTTTGCGTGCGCACACATCAACGATCATTATTCAACTGAGCACTGTCACACTTATTATGATATTAAAAAATTATTCGAGCTTCACGCAACTCTTCAATTATTGAAATAATTTCATCAGTATGACTTGGATTGCCTGCAGTTTTTTCGGCAAGCAGTAAACGTAATCGATCTACCAGCTCATTCGGATCATCCCAATGCACATAATTCATTTTTGTATTTCTCCGAGCAATCTTAAATCGAGGTAATGCTCCGCCTGTGGATTGCCGCTTTCGTGGCGATGTAGCACTAATGTATGGAGCGATATAATTCTTATACTTTTGACTGGTTTGTTTCCTCACGCTTTCATCGGGACTGTAATGTTTCTTGTATGCATTTGTCGTATTCAAAATTTTTCCATAAATATTTTTATCCTCGGTACTTATAACATTTTCATCGGGTTCCTTTCTGAATAATAATTCAAGCAAACCTTTGATTTTATGATATTTATCATGCCCCACTACTATATACTCATTGTTAAAATCAATAGATGAATTTCCAATCATGAGTGTACCATCCGGTAATTTTCTAACTCCATATGTCAAATCAAGAAACTTTTTTCGATTTTTATGAAGTAAGCTGAGATATTTATTTGTAATTGATTTTTCGTTTATCTTTCCCGATAATTCTCCATAATCATCATTGTCATCGGCGTCGCCGTCATCATCATAATTATCTCCACGCGCAGATTTAAATGATGCATCGCGATCTTGATTGAAAGGCGGTTTCTCATCCTCATCCTCCTCCTCCTCCTCCTCCTCCTTCTTCACCTCTTTTTTCGGAAGCCAGTTTTTCATTTCATTCTTAATCTCATGAGTATTTGCATCTGAAGCATTAATGAGTTTTTCCATAATCTGCTTATCTGCCTTCAAAAGTTTATATTTTTTGCTTAACCGCAGCCCTCGCTTTTTCCAGTTGGTAAAGCGTCTTTTTTTCACGCCGGAACTCTTCAGCCATGTTATCGCTTCAATAGATCATCACACACTAAATATTTTCACTCTCTCTTCTCATCTATTTATGGAAAAAGCAATCGAAGCCCTTTCTATAGCGTCCGCTATCGAGACCATGGCGATCCTTATCAATTACCAAAAATCCATAATTATCATCGTTCCAACACTTTGAGCACAAGTCTTTGAATTGTGTATATGGCATATCCTTATTCACATGATCGTTAAAAATGTGTTTGAGATTTATATCATCCTGACGGAAAATTGCCAGCATATTAACATTATCTCGCACCAGATGTTTTGGGATTTGCGCATAAGACTGAGATAGGTAGAAACAATCAATATTTTTATGTCGGCCCATGCAGTAAAAAGCTCTCACATTATCCTGTTTTTCACATGCAATATCATCGAATATCATGATGGAATTGTGACGAGCATCTGCAGGTGATACGACCTGGTCGTGTTCACCAAAGGCAAAATATCCGATTTCCTTCACAGGCTTGAACAATTTTTCCAAAAATTTATATTTCGCTTGATTCAAAGACTTTGAATATACATAAACGTTTTCAAATCTCAAGCCATTGGGATGGGTAATAAGAGCGAGCAACGCATTTGTTTTACCGCAATTTGACGGACCACAGAATACCGCACGAATACTATCAGGTAATAATTTTCCGTGTCGACTGCGTACGCTACGCTGCTCCGCGAGAGCATCGAAATTCGATACGGGTAACGCGAGTGGTTGCTTTCGGAAATCCATATTGCACTTGACCGATCAAAAGCAATATAAATATCACGCTTATATACCCATAGCTTCAGTCATTGCATGATCGTCGTTGTATACGCATTATGCACAAAGGTCGTGGAGTTTTGAATAAGTTGATTAATAAATTACCCATTGAGCTCCATATACCGGGCTATCAGTATTGCGGTCCGGGTACGAAACTAGCACAACGCTTAGCGCGCGGTGATCCAGGTATAAATCGTTTGGACGCAGCGTGTAAGGATCACGATATTGCATACTCGCAAAATCATGAAAACGTTGAGGCACGCAACGCGGCAGACCGGATTTTAGCGGAAAAAGCTTCGCACCGTGTTTTAGCAAGGGACTCTGGAATAAGCGAAAAGGCAGCTGCATACGCTATCGCAAACATAATGAAAATAAAATCAAAACTCGGTATGGGTGTGATTACGAGAAAGAAGACGAAGACTAAAAAGAAGAAGAAGTCTAAAATCATGCTTACTAACATAGTAAAAGCTGCATCGGAATCTTGTGGAAATAATTCTCGTGAAATCATTCAATCGGCTTTAAGGAAAGCTCGTGATGTTGTAAGAACTGCGGGTGGAAAGAGAAATGTTCATATACCACGTATATTGCCAGTTTCCTCAAAAGTCGGAGGGTTTTTACCTCTTCTCATTCCCCTGTTTGCCGGTTTAAGTGCAACCGGAGCATTGGCTGGTGGTGCTGCGGGAATAGCAAAAGCCGTGAATGACGCTAAAGCCGCTAAACAACAATTGGAAGAGAGTCAGAGACATAATAAAACAATAGAAGCTATTGCTTTGGGTAAAGGTCTCTTTCTCAAACCTTATAAAACGGGGTTTGGTCTACAGTTCGGTGTGGAAAAAAAAAAAAATTTCAACATAAAATTGCCTAATCGAGCTCTCACAGATGTTGAGCTACTTAAGTATGCGCACGTTCTAAAAATTCCACATTTTCGTGGTGTATTTATGAGAAATGCCTTACCCAGGGGTGGGCCGTATTATTGCGAATCAGCAATAATTAACATTGATGATAAAGACGGCCCGGGCACACACTGGGTGGCCTATCGAAAAAATGGCAGTAAAGTAATTTATTTCGATAGTTTTGGAGATTTGCAACCGCCTCGAGATCTAATGGATTATCTCGGAGTTAACAATGAAATCAAATATAATCATCGAAGATATCAAGAATATGATACATATATATGCGGCCATTTGTGTTTAAAATTTTTATTTAAAAGCCTGTAGAGCATGGGAAATTGAATCAGTTGGTAATGAACCGCCATGGTTGATTCATTAACGTTGAGTCTATCGGGCGCATCGTCAACATTGGAAACGCAATATTTTCCACCAATCGAACTTTCATCCGATAAGAACTATGTGCTTGGACTAGTGGAATTATTATCATTCAATTCCATTCCTAACATTGACATTGGGAAAAACAAATTTTACGTGGGTGCAGAAGTGATTGAATTACCAACTGGAAGTTATGAGATTGAAGATATTGATACGTATTTGAAGAAAAACCTCGCATCCAAAGGGATTTCAATAAATATCATACCCAATAATAATACGCTGCGTAGTGCGATAAAGTGCAATCGAAACATTGATTTTAGGCCACATGATTCTATCGCTCGTCTATTGGGATTTACTCATCGCGAGTTATCATCTAACGCAGTACACAGTTCAGAATTACCCGTCCGCATTCTGAATATTAATGCATTGAGAATTGAGTGCAATATTACATCAGGGGCATACATTAACGAGCGAAAGGTTCACACCATACATGAATTTTTCCCAGCAGTACCACCGGGATATAAGATCATCGAGGTGCCATCTCACGTCATTTACCTTCCGGTCGCCGTGAAGATCATTGATCATTTACAATTACGCATAGTCGATCAAGATAACGAACCTATAAATTTTCGTGGAGAAGTAATTACCGTGCGACTGCATATTAAGCAAGCGAGCAAGTAATTATGGGCATTGTGTTTCATGGTAAAAGTGATTCAGACTATAAAATACAGTCAGCATGCCGACGTATCATCAGTCATCATCGTGTCACCAAGACGCTAGCACGTCGCAACATTCGGTTCCTCAGAAGTCTAGGACTCCGAGTAGTTGGTGGAAAAAAGTAACGTGCACGATATTTTTCTGTTGCTATAATGGGAGACTCCCTGCGCGTGCGATCGCCCGTTGTATTCGACGAATCCGTAACACATTATGAGATTCATGCACATCAACCATATACTTCGTCAACGTTTAATAACAGCGATGAAATTCGCATATCCATTCAACATCAGGATTGTGTCTTCTACCGTCGAAAAGTTCTATCCACATATGCGGGAAATTAACGAAAGCCGATGGAACATCGGCCGTTGCATCAACGGAATTTGTAAATAATGCAATATTGCATTTATTTATAGAAATTCGTTATGAGATCAATGCCATAGAGATTGATAGATGCAAAAACGTTGGTTTGACCTCTCTCATGAAAGGTTATGTATGGCTGAGTCCGAGTCAAAGTTCGATCATTGAAAACGCGGGCTGGCTCGATGTGGAAGAAACGAAAGAATTGACGAATAACAATGGATACTTTGATGTATGCATACCACTCTCTATGATTCTTGGGTTCGCCGAGGATTATAGGAAAATAATTATCAATACGAAGCACGAGCTAATTCTCACAAGATCGGGAAACGTTACGAATGCAATTATGCAAACAGCTCAGGCTGATGGAAACTACGAAGAAATCAAGATTAATCTTATGAAAATTGAGTGGTTAATGCCATATGTGAGACTATCTGATAAGAGTAAGATACAATTACTCGGACATATTGAGAAAGATATAAGCATGAGTTATCGCACATGGGAATTATATAAATATCCAATGCTTCCATCCACGATGAAACATATTTGGACCGTCAAAACATCCAATCAATTGGAAAAACCACGTTTTATCATTGTGGCCTTTCAAACGAATCGAAAAATCATGCAAGATGTAAATGCCAGTCGCTTCGATCATTGTAACATTACCAACGTGAAGCTCTTCCTTAACTCTCAATGTTATCCATACGGCAACCTCAATCTTGATCTTCATCGTAATCAATACGCACTGTTGTATGATATGTACGCGAACTTCCGCAAAGCCTACTACGACAAGGATATGGAACCCTTTCTCACGAAGCAAAATTTTCTCGATCATGCGCCACTTATCGTCATCGATTGTTCAAAACAAAATGATTCACTCAAACAAGCTCCGGTTGATGTTCGTCTGGAGCTAGAGACAAAAACAAATTTTCCAGCAGGAACAAGAGCATACTGTTTAATATTACATGATCGTATAATGGACTATAATCCTGTAAGCGGCGATGTGAGAAAGCGTATATAATGCATTTGTTATTATAATCATATGTAATATTTAAAAAAAATTGAATAAATAAAAATTTGTTAAATTTCTAAACATTGAAATTGTATGAGAATTTATTAATCCTTAACCCCCAACACAAATAGGATAACATACTATTGGAGATAATGTATCGATCGCCTTGAGTAGTGAGTAAAAGATCGAGCAGTCGGTATTGAGCAGTGGGTAAAAGATCGAGCCGTGGGTATTGAGCAGTCGGTATTTAGCAGTCTATTGATAATCGATACTAAGCTGTGGGGATCGATCAGTGGGTAAATTGGGTAGGTAAATTCGGGCAGTGGGTAAATCGATATTTAGCAATTGATAAGGTAGATATCGAGGTAAAGTAACATGACTTAGCAGATAACGTCATCTATTTCATTGGTAAGGTAGAGAGACTCAGTAAATAACATCATCTATATCGAGGTAAGCTAGTAGGATTTAGGTTATTTAGGTTAACTAACGCCATCTATCGGATAGGTAATGCAAAAAGACTTAACAGATATCGCCATCTATCGGACACAGCCGGTACGGCAGATCAGGGATCTATAATCGATATTTGAGACAGTCGGTAAGGCAGGAAATGATTAACAAAATTACAATCGGTGAGTAGTCGGTAATGCAGAGAATCTACTTTATCGACATTGTGCTGGAACCGGCCTAGCCTATCTAGTAACTTTGCTGGATGTTAATGAACTATTTATGAACTTCACATATACGCCAAAATACATTTTTGAACCAATCCCGTTTTCGAGAAAATCGAAATTTCATTTCGAAGGTGCCACCGTTATGTTAAACAAGCGCGATCTTTCTGATCTTGCAGTCCAAACCCTATTTGAATGGTCCTGAATTTTCGAACCCTTCATGAACTTTTTGAATGCGGAAGTTTCAATAATATCGGAAAGGCCCCTACGGAGATAAGGTTAGTTGTTGCAATATCAACAATAAAATCGATTTTTGCAAGCAAACTTTGCTGGATATTAATGAACTATTTATGAACTTTACATATACGCTAAAAGAAATGTTTGAACCAGTCCCGTTTTCGAGAAAATCAAAATTTTAACGTGAGGGTGCCACCGTTATGTTAAACGAGTGCGAGATTTCTGATCTTGCAGTCCAAACCCTTTTCGAATAATCCTATATTTATGAACCCTTCATTAACTCGTCAAATGCAGAAGTTTTAATAATCTCGGAACCACCCCTACAGAGATAAGGGTAGTTTTCGGAATATCAACAACAAAAAAATTGATTTTTGCGAGCGAAATTTGCTGGATATTTATGAACTTTACATATACGGTAAGATAAAATTTTTAACCAATCCCGTTTCCGAGAGAATCGAAATTTAAACGTGAGGGTGCCAGCGTTATGTTAAACGAGCGCAAACTTTTTGATCTTGCAGTCCAAACCCTATTAAAATAGTCCTATATTTATGAACCCTTCATAAACTTGTTGAATGCCGAAGTTTCACTAATATCGGAACTGCCCCTACAGAGCTGAGGGTAGTTTTTGGAATATTAACGAATAGAAAATCGATTTTCGCGAGCAAACTTTTCTGAATATTAATAAACTATTTATAAACTTTACATATACGGTGAAATAAAATTTTGAACAAATCCCGTTTTCAAGAAAATCCACATTTCAACGTGAGGGTGCCAGCGTTATGTTAAACGAGCGCGAAATTTCTGATCTTGCAGTCCAAACCCTATTTGAATGGTCCTATATTTATGAATCTTGATAAACTCGTTGAATGCGGAAGTTTCAATGATCTCGGAACCACCCCTACAGAGCTAAGGGTAGTTTTAGGAATATTAACAAATAAAAAATCGATTTTTGCAAGCAAACTTTGCTGGATATTAATGAACTATTCATGAACTTTACACATATACGCTAAAATAAATTTTTGAACCAATCCCGTTTCCGAGAGAATCTAATTTCCAACGTGAGGGTGCCAGCGTTATGTTAAACGAGTGCGAACTTTCTGATCTTGCCGTCGAAACCCTATTCAAATAGTCCGATGTTTTTAAATCCTTTATGAACTCGTTGAATGCGAAAGTTTCGATAATATTGGAACTGGCCCTACAAAAATAAGGGTAGTTTTTAAAATATTAACAGATAAAAAATCGATTTTTACGAGCAAACTTTGCTGGATACTAATGAACTATTTATGACCTTTACATACACGCTAAAATAAATTGTTGAACCAATCCCGTTTTCGAGAAGATCGAACTTTCAACATAAGGTCGCCACCGTTATGTTAAGGGGGCACATCTGTGTAGATTGCCGGAAAAGTAGGTAAATTCTGGGAATTATAATCTCAAAAACTGTTTGTCCGGGTTAATCAAAGTTCGTTTTATTTGAAAGTATATACATTCGGGTATGTCGACGATTTTTTATATAAATATATAGCGAGTTCCCAAACTTCAAACGCGTTTATCTCGAAACACGCTTTTCAAAGTCGGTTCCCACTTTTTTTTAGACAACGGATTGACCGATTCCTCAAAAATTTGGACACAATATGCATGGATAGGTTATGAAGTTCGGCACGGAGAATTTTTTTTCAAACTAATTTATTTTTTTTTTTTTAAAACCAAAAAAGGTCGTAAATTGAGGTTAAAAAGTGAATTTCAATTTCAATCAAGCGCCATTTGGTGAAAAAAAATAAAATAGAATAATTTTTTTCTTGTTTTTAATTAGTAAAAAATAAATTTAAAAAATTTAAAGAAACTCCCGGCTGGAGTAAAAATCGAACACAAAAAACGTAATCCGATAGAAAGCATGAATAAAATTCATGAATCTAAAAAGTATACAACAAAAAAGGATGAAATAATTCAAGAAGTCATCTTAGTTTATTCATAGTTTGAATTATGATCGTTCGTTTGTATGAGTTCAATTTTTTGAATCGTGGTAATTTCCTCACTGCCCTCAATTCAGTCGGGAGACGTCATTCATTAAACATAAGTCGGAGAACGTTTTCTTTCGTATCGTCGAACATCTAAATCCAGATCGTCTTCATGTTCAATTAATGGCGTCTTCTTTGCACTGTTAAACATCTATATCCTAATTCATTTTTATGTTTAATGAATGACGTCTCCCGACTGAATTGAGGGCAGTGAGGAAATTACCACGATTCAAAAAATTGAACTCATACAAACGAACGATCATAATTCAAACTATGAATAAACTAAGATGACTTCTTGAATTATTTCATCCTTTTTTGTTGTATACTTTTTAGATTCATGAATTTTATTCATGCTTTCTATCGGATTACGTTTTTTGTGTTCGATTTTTACTCCAGCCGGGAGTTTCTTTAAATTTTTTAAATTTATTTTATTTCATACTTTTTAAAGATAATTCGATATAATTTTCTCCACGTCCGCCAATGATTGGAATCATTTAGCTCGAACAAGACGTCCACGTCACAAAACAATTTTTCCTACTAGTGTCATAATGATGTGGTTATCGATTCAATATCGTTAAACGTGACCACTGTATGGAAATTTGATGTGACAAGACTTTAAAAGTATCGAGAAGCTGCGGCACATGCTGGTTGTCCTTGGGCGCAGTTGAGTACAGCCTCAGCAAAATGTCAGCGCATCATGTGATTGTCCAGCGCAGCTCCATGTAGCCATGACGAATTGTCAGCCCATCGTGGAGTCTTGAGGGCGGCTTAATAGAGCCTTGACCAAATCTCAGTGCATTATGGAGATTTTAAGCGCGGCTCTATGTAGCCTAGACCAAATTTCTGTTCATTGTACAGTTTTTTGAGCACGGCTCGACGTAGCCTTGACCAGATGTCAGCACATTCCGCTCGTCCTTTCCAGTCATTACAAGTTTTGAACATGTCTTAAGCGAGTGAACATTGAATGAATGCTGCTTCGACGAGTGAACGTTGAATGAATGCTGCTTCGAAAAGGACCTGACTCATATAGGAAAAACAATGAAAACAAATATACATATTGTGCATTCTGACAAATCGCTTTGTCTAAAAGTTTTGTCGGTTGGAGGATAAAGTAAAAAATTGAGTCCGACAACAATTTTTTTCTTTCAAATTGCCAATTCCACCGAGGTAGACAATATCACTGGGCATAACCACATCGTCTAGCTAAACATCCATATTCACGTTTTTCACAATCCTGATAACATTATCATACGTTGAATAAAAAAGAATGAACTCATTAAACAATTTCTTTCGTACGTGAAATCAGTTGATAATCATAAATAAAACAAAATCACCGGGCATAACCACGTCATCCGACCTAACCTCCACATTCACAAATATCTTAATTTCGCGCCCAAATCCAGAAATTAATCGCGCACAAGTATCCAGAACTATTAATCCGACGTGATTGATGAAATCAGCAGTAGATCAATCCTGCTAACATTATTGAACGTTAAATAAAAAATGCACTCATGAAAAAAATATCGTTCGTACGAAATCAATCAATAAAAAAAAGTTATTGGAAACACCGCTTAGATCCGTTAGATTCGCCCCTGTTTGGAAACACCGCTTAGATCCGTTAGATACGTCCCTGTCGTCAAAGCAGACGACTCGACATCGGAATGAAGTTAGGCTACGAAGAACGATGCGAGTATTGCCTAGCCAATCAGCGGGCTCGCTGGAGCTCTACTGTGGCCAGCATCGATATGGACATTTCGAAAAAACGCGTTTTTTCAACATCTATTATCTTTACGAATTCACATCTGATCATAAATATTATGATTCATAAAACATCTGTGTGGTCAACGGAACCGATGTGCAAATATTCGTTTGTAGAAGATTAGTCGTTTGAGCAAACATTCGTGAATTAGGAATCGCTGTTTCGCGGGAACACGACGAAACACATAACTCCCGTTTTCAGCCGGGAGTTAAAAAATCCTCCGTGCCGAACAACTCAAGACATTACACTTTAAGAATCTTTTTGAAAATTTTGTTTCAGACCAACCCAGTGAACACAATTATGTAAAACTGATGTCAGAATGACGTCATGCCACGTCATGATTTACGTAAGATGTGAGTCATATATGAGTCATATATGACTCACAATTTCCCACTTCCTGACGTAAGATTTTTACGTAAGATAGATGACGTAAATATGACCTCTGATTGACATCATTATGACTTAACTGGCGTCAGAATGACATAACTCTGATGTCATAGGAAAGTGAAGATGCTACCGGAAGCTTACAAAAATATGACGTCCAGCTGACTTACTTGTCATTTAGTTGACGTCACATATGACATAAATTTGAGGTAATATATATATATAATGTAAAGTTGGGTCGAAACGCTTATGACTGTGCCGTCTTGATGACATGATTATAAAATACCTGAAGTTTTGATGACATAACTCTGATGTCATGGTGATAAGAAAAATTATTGAATGTTTACAACAATGTGATATTTAACTGACATAAGAAATAATTTACATTATTGGAAAAATTACTTACAATTCGTAGTTGGAAAATTATGAATTAAAAAATTAAACTTTCTGTTTAATCCGAAATGAAAAAAAAATTTTAATAATTTGAATTTGATTCGCTATTTGTAAAACTCTGCGACTCTAAAGAATTAAATATTTATTTAGTAAAAAAGCGTATTTATCCAGAATTGATAACTATTACAACAGACCTTGTAAAGTCAAAATGTTTATATTTTCCAATTGTGAATAGTGATTATTTTGTTACTGTACCTTTATTACAATACAATAATTAATTTTGCAATTGGTCTATACATTTTATTTATAATAATCCTGATCTGTTTAATGTTAAAAATATATTTAATGTTTGCATTTAAGGAGAATTCGCGGTATAAGTGAAATTTAGACACAAAATATAAAAGTAAAAATTAAGAATGTCATACCCGAAATTTGACTAATCGATTATTAAATCAAGACATAATACAACTAATACATAATCAAGGGTATTGTGTATTTTCATACAGTCGTGACATTAATATTGGGTCAGTTGTATATAAGAGAATGACCCGAAGCTGATGCTTGAGTATGATGTTCATTGTACATCAATTTTACGTAAAAATATAAGCTGTTTCTTACGTAAGAAATGACGGTATTATGATACCACTTTGACGTCAGAATATGACTTGTAATTTATGAAAATTTATAATTTATTTCTTACGTAAATAGTATATAAATTAATGACTTTGATGTGACGTCACAGTATGATAAGGATAGGATAGAATATTTACGTAATATTAGTCACAATTATGGCGTCATATGAAAGTCAAATTTTATGTCAGTACTATGTCATAATGATGTCATAATATATGACATCACATCAAAGTCATTAATAAAGTCATTTTTATGTCATATCTATGTAAAAATTCTATGACCTCTGTGTGACCTATCTATGACGTCATATGGAGGTCATGTGTTCACTGGGACACATCTCGATCGCGAGAAAAATTGGGAACCGCAAACCGTGCCGTCGACAAAGTTGTTTTACGCCGGCCAGAATAACAGCGCTCCCATTATTTACATAAAAAATCGTCAACAAACGTCAATGTATATACTTTTAAATAAAACCAACTTGGATTTAATCAGACGAATAGTTGTTGAGATGATAATTCCCAAAATTTACCTACTTTTCCGGCAATCTACACCAGATGTACCCCCTTAAACGAGCGCAAACTTTTCGATTTTGCAGTCCAAACCCTATTTGAATGGTCCCATATTTTTGAACCCGGAATATCGGCACCACTCCTACAGAGATAAGGGTAGTTTTTGGAATATCAACCAAAAAAAATCGATTTTCGCGAGCAAACTGCTAGATATTTATAAACTATTTATGAACTTCACATATACGCTAAAATAAATTTTTGAACCAATCCCGTTTCCGAGAGAATCAAAATTTCGACGTGAGGGTACCGGCGTTATATTAAACGAGCGCGAACTTTTTGATCTTGCAGTCCAAACCGTATTCAAATGGTCCTATATTTATGAAACCTTCATAAACTTTCTGAATGCCGAAGTTTCAATGGAATTGGAACCACCCCTACAGAGATAAGGGTAATTTTTGAAATATTAACAGATAAAAAAACGATTTTCGCGAGCAAACTTCGCTGGATATCAACGAACTATTTATGAACTTTACATATACGATGAAATAAATTTTTTAATCAATCCCGTTTCCGAGAGAATCAAAATTTCAACGTGAGGGTACCGGCTTTATATTAAACGAGCGCGAACTTTTTGATCTTGCAGTCCAAACCCTATTCAAATGGTCCCATATTTATGAAACCTTCATAAACTTTCTGAATGCCGAAGTTTCGATGAAATTCTAACCACCCCTACAGAGATAAGGGTAGTTTTTAAAATATTAACAGATAAGAAGTCGATTTTCGCGAGCAAACTTTGCTGGATATCAATGAACTATTTATGAACTTTACATATACGTTAAAATAAATTTTTGAATCTATCCCGTTTTCGAGAAAATCAAAATTTCAACGTGAGGGCACCAGCGTTATGTTAAACGAGCGCGAAATTTCTGATCTTGTAGTCCAAACCCTATTTGAATGGTCCTATATTTATGAATCTTGATGAACTCGTTGAATGCGGAAGTTTCAATAATCTCGGAACTACCCCTACAAAGAAAAAGGTAGTTTTTGGAACTTCAAAAAAAAATCGGATTTCACGAGCAAACTTTGCTGAATATTAATGAACTATTTATAAACTCCACATGTACGCCAAAATACATTTTCGAACCAATCCCGTTTTCGAGAAAATCGAAATTTCATCTCAAAGGCGCCACCGTTATGTTAAACAAGCGCGAACTTTCTGATCTTGCAGTCCAAACCCTATTTAAATGGTGCCATATTTTCAAACCCTTCATGAACTTTCTGAATGCGGAAGTTTCAATAATATCGGAAATACCCCTACGGAGATAAGGTTAGTTGTTGCCAGTGTTGGGCAGCCCTGAAGTACATTTGTACTTGAAGTCCCGTTCGAGTCCAAAGTCCGGATGGACTTTGGACTTTTCAACCGTGAGAGTCCAAAGTCCGAAAGGATTTCGGACTTTGCAATCGGAGGAGTCCAAAGTCCGACGGGACTTTGGACTTTGCAACCGTGAAAGTCCAAAGTCCGAAAGGATTTCGGACTTTGCAACGGGAGGAGTCCAAAGTCCGACGGGACTTTGGACTTTGAAATCGGAGGCGTCTAAAGTCCGGAAGGACTTCGGACTTGATAACCGTGGAAGAGCAATTTCCGGATGGAATCTGGACTCCGACGTTCGCCGAGGCCAAAGGACAGATGTTATAGTTGATTTCACGTGTACCGAGTCTACAATACAAATGTACTTTGTACTCCTACGTTTCCAAGGCCAGAATAAATATAAACTTGGTCCTTTCACCTTTGCAATGATTAAAAAGGATGCAAAATGGAACCTTGCACATTTCTTTCTCATAATTTTTTACATTTGCCAAAGCTCACTCTATGAGGAAGCCAAAATTGATCGGACAGTTCCTCATAGAGGAAACTCTGGCAAATGTAAAAAATTATGAGGAAGGAATGTACAAGGTTCGACTTTGCATCCTTTTTAATCATTGCAAAGGTGAAAGGACCAAGTTTATATTTATTCTGGCCTTGGAAACGTAGGAGTACAAAGTACATTTGTATTGTAGACTCGGTACACGTGGAATCAACTATAACATTTGTATTTTGGCCTCGGCGAACGTCGGAGTCCAGATTCCATCCGGAATTTGCACTCCCACGGTTATCAAGTCCGAAGTCCTTCCGGACTTTAGACTCCTCCGGTTTCAAAGTCCAAAGTCCCGTTGGACTTTGGACTCTCACGGTTGCCAAGTCCGAAATCCATCTGGACTTTGGGCTTCCACGTTTTCAAAGTCCGAAGTCCATTCGGAATTTGGACTCCCACGGTTGCAAAGTCCAAAGTCCCGTTGAACTTTGGACTCCTCCGGTTGCAAAGTCCGAAGTCCTTTCGGACTTTGGACTCTCACGGTTGCAAAGTTCAAAGTCCATCCGGACTTTGGACTTCGGGACTGCTCGAGTCCAAATTTGCCCATCAGTGGTTGTTGCAATATCAACAAAAAAAATCGATTTTTGCAAGCAATCTTTGCTGGATATTGATGAACTATTTATGAACATTACATATACGCTAAAAGAAATGTTTGAACCAGTCCCGTTTTCGAGAAAATCAAAACTTTAACGTGAGGGTGCCACCGTTATGTTAAACGAGTGCGAGATTTCTGATCTTGCAGTCCAAGTCTTATTTAAATAGTACTATATTTTTGAAACCTTTATGAACTCGTTGGATGCGAAAGTTTGAATAATATTGGAACGACCCCTACGGAGATAAGGGTAGTTTTTGGATCATTAACAAATAAAAAATCGATTTTCGCGAACAAACTTCGCTGAATAATAATGAACTATTTATGAACTTCACATATAAGCCAAAATAAGATTTTGAACCAATCCCGTTTTCGAGAAAATCGAAATGTTAACTCGAAGGTGCCAGCGTTATGTTAAACAATCGCGAACTTTCTGATCTTGCAGTCCAAACCCTTTTCGAATAATCCTATATTTATGAACCTTTTATGAACTCGTCAAATGCAGAAGTTTCAATAATCTCGGAACCACCCCTTCAGAGATAAGGGTAGTTTTCGGGAAATCAACAACAACAAAATCGATTTTTGCGAGCAAAATATGCTGGATATTTATGAACTTTACATATACGGTGAGATAAAATTTTGAACCAATCCCGTTTCCGAGAGAATCGAAATTTAAACGTGAGGGTGCCAGCGTTATGTTAAACGAGCGCAAACTTTTTGATCTTGCAGTCCAAACCCTATTCAAATAATCCTATATTTATGAACCCTTCATAAACTTGTTGAATGCCAAAGTTTCAATAATATCGGAACTACCCCTACAGAGCCGAGGGTAGTTTTTGGAATATTAACGAATAGAAAATCGATTAACGAATAGAAAAACGAAGCAAACTTTGCTGAATATTAATGAACTATTTATAAACTTTACATATACGGCCAAATAAAATTTTGAACAAATCCCGTTTTCAAGAAAATCCATATTTCAACGTGAGGGTGCCAGCGTTATGTTAAACGAGCGCGAAATTTCTGATCTTGCAGTCCAAACCCTATTTGAATGGTCCTATATTTATGAATCTTGATAAACTCGTTGAATGAGGAAGTTTCAATGATCTCGGAACTACCCCTACAAAGATAAAGGTAGGTTTTGTAATATCAAAGGAAAAATCGGATTTCACGAGCAAACGTTGCTGGATATTAATGAACTATTTATGAACTCCACATATACGCTAAAAGAAATTTTTGAGCCAATCCCGTTTTCGAGAAAATCGAAATTTCATCTCAAAGGCGCCACCGTTATGTTAAACAAGCGCGAACTTTCTGATCTTGCAGTCCAAACCCTATTTAAATGGTGCCATATTTTCAAACCCTTCATGAACTTTCTGAATGCGGAAGTTTCAATAATATCGGAAATACCCCTACGGAGATAAGGTTAGTTGTTGCCAGTGTTGGGCAGCCCTGAAGTACATTTGTACTTGAAGTCCCGTTCGAGTCCAAAGTCCGGATGGACTTTGGACTTTTCAACCGTGAGAGTCCAAAGTCCGAAAGGATTTCGGACTTTGCAATCGGAGGAGTCCAAAGTCCGACGGGACTTTGGACTTTGCAACCGTGAAAGTCCAAAGTCCGAAAGGATTTCGGACTTTGCAACGGGAGGAGTCCAAAGTCCGACGGGACTTTGGACTTTGAAATCGGAGGCGTCTAAAGTCCGGAAGGACTTCGGACTTGATAACCGTGGAAGAGCAATTTCCGGATGGAATCTGGACTCCGACGTTCGCCGAGGCCAAAGGACAGATGTTATAGTTGATTTCACGTGTACCGAGTCTACAATACAAATGTACTTTGTACTCCTACGTTTCCAAGGCCAGAATAAATATAAACTTGGTCCTTTCACCTTTGCAATGATTAAAAAGGATGCAAAATGGAACCTTGCACATTTCTTTCTCATAATTTTTTACATTTGCCAAAGCTCACTCTATGAGGAAGCCAAAATTGATCGGACAGTTCCTCATAGAGGAAACTCTGGCAAATGTAAAAAATTATGAGGAAGGAATGTACAAGGTTCGACTTTGCATCCTTTTTAATCATTGCAAAGGTGAAAGGACCAAGTTTATATTTATTCTGGCCTTGGAAACGTAGGAGTACAAAGTACATTTGTATTGTAGACTCGGTACACGTGGAATCAACTATAACATTTGTATTTTGGCCTCGGCGAACGTCGGAGTCCAGATTCCATCCGGAATTTGCACTCCCACGGTTATCAAGTCCGAAGTCCTTCCGGACTTTAGACTCCTCCGGTTTCAAAGTCCAAAGTCCCGTTGGACTTTGGACTCTCACGGTTGCCAAGTCCGAAATCCATCTGGACTTTGGGCTTCCACGTTTTCAAAGTCCGAAGTCCATTCGGAATTTGGACTCCCACGGTTGCAAAGTCCAAAGTCCCGTTGAACTTTGGACTCCTCCGGTTGCAAAGTCCGAAGTCCTTTCGGACTTTGGACTCTCACGGTTGCAAAGTTCAAAGTCCATCCGGACTTTGGACTTCGGGACTGCTCGAGTCCAAATTTGCCCATCAGTGGTTGTTGCAATATCAACAAAAAAAATCGATTTTTGCAAGCAATCTTTGCTGGATATTGATGAACTATTTATGAACATTACATATACGCTAAAAGAAATGTTTGAACCAGTCCCGTTTTCGAGAAAATCAAAACTTTAACGTGAGGGTGCCACCGTTATGTTAAACGAGTGCGAGATTTCTGATCTTGCAGTCCAAGTCTTATTTAAATAGTACTATATTTTTGAAACCTTTATGAACTCGTTGGATGCGAAAGTTTGAATAATATTGGAACGACCCCTACGGAGATAAGGGTAGTTTTTGGATCATTAACAAATAAAAAATCGATTTTCGCGAACAAACTTCGCTGAATAATAATGAACTATTTATGAACTTCACATATAAGCCAAAATAAGATTTTGAACCAATCCCGTTTTCGAGAAAATCGAAATGTTAACTCGAAGGTGCCAGCGTTATGTTAAACAATCGCGAACTTTCTGATCTTGCAGTCCAAACCCTTTTCGAATAATCCTATATTTATGAACCTTTTATGAACTCGTCAAATGCAGAAGTTTCAATAATCTCGGAACCACCCCTTCAGAGATAAGGGTAGTTTTCGGGAAATCAACAACAACAAAATCGATTTTTGCGAGCAAAATATGCTGGATATTTATGAACTTTACATATACGGTGAGATAAAATTTTGAACCAATCCCGTTTCCGAGAGAATCGAAATTTAAACGTGAGGGTGCCAGCGTTATGTTAAACGAGCGCAAACTTTTTGATCTTGCAGTCCAAACCCTATTCAAATAATCCTATATTTATGAACCCTTCATAAACTTGTTGAATGCCAAAGTTTCAATAATATCGGAACTACCCCTACAGAGCCGAGGGTAGTTTTTGGAATATTAACGAATAGAAAATCGATTAACGAATAGAAAAACGAAGCAAACTTTGCTGAATATTAATGAACTATTTATAAACTTTACATATACGGCCAAATAAAATTTTGAACAAATCCCGTTTTCAAGAAAATCCATATTTCAACGTGAGGGTGCCAGCGTTATGTTAAACGAGCGCGAAATTTCTGATCTTGCAGTCCAAACCCTATTTGAATGGTCCTATATTTATGAATCTTGATAAACTCGTTGAATGAGGAAGTTTCAATGATCTCGGAACTACCCCTACAAAGATAAAGGTAGGTTTTGTAATATCAAAGGAAAAATCGGATTTCACGAGCAAACGTTGCTGGATATTAATGAACTATTTATGAACTCCACATATACGCTAAAAGAAATTTTTGAGCCAATCCCGTTTTCGAGAAAATTAAAATTTCAACGTGAGGGTGCCATCGTTATGTTAAACGAGTTCGAGATTTCTGATCTTGCAGTCCAAGCCTTATTTAAGTAGTCCCATATTTCTGAAACCTTCATGAACTCGTTATATGCGAAAGTTTTAATAATATTGGAACCACCCCTACGGAGATAAGGGTAGTTTTTGCATCATCAACAAATGAAAAATCGATTTTCGCAAGTAAACTTTGCGCAATATTAATGAACTATTTATGAACTTTACATTTACGCTAGAATACATTTTTGAACTAATCCCGTTTTCGAGAAAATCGGAATTTTAACGTGAGGGTCCACCGTTATGTTAAACGAGCGCGAACTTTTTGATCTTGCAGTCCAAACCGTATTCAAATGGTCCTATATTTATGAAACCTTCATAAACTTTCTGAATGCCGAAGTTTCAATGAAATTAGAAACACCCCTACAGAGATAAGGGTAGTTTTCGGAATATCAAAAACAAAAAAATTGATTTTCGCGTTCAAAATTTGCTGGATATTAATGAACTATTTATGAACTTCACATATACGCTAAGATAAATTTTTGAACCAATCCCGCTTTCGAGAAAATCGAAATTTCATCTCGAAAGTGCCACCGTTATGTTAAACAAGCGCGAACTTTCTGATCTTGCAGTCCAAACCCTATTTGAATGGTCCCATATTTTCGAACCCTTCATGAACTTTTTGAATGCGGAAGTTTCAATAATATCGGAAATACCCCTACGGAGATAAGGTCAGTTGTTGCAAAATCAACGAAACGAATCGTTTTTTGCAAGCAAACTTTGCTGGATATTGATGAACTATTTATGAACTTTACATATACGCTAAAAGAAATGATTGAACCAGTCCTGTTTTCGAGAAAATCAAAATTTTAACGTGAGGGTTGCACCGTTATGTTGAACGAGCGCGAACTTACTGATCTTGCAGTCCAAACCCTATTTGAATAGTCCTAAATTTTTGAACCTTTTATAAAATCCGTGAATGCGGAAGTATCAATAATATTGGAACCACCCCTACAGAGATAAGGGTAGTTTTTGGAATATCAACAAAAAAAATCGATTTTCGCAAGCAAACTTTGCTGGATATTAATGAACTATTTATGAACTTTACATATACGCTAAAATAAATTTTTAAACCAATCCGGTTTCCGAGAGAATCAAAATTTCAACGTGAGGGTACCAGCGTTATGTTAAACGAGCGCGGACTTTCTGATCTTGCAGTCCAAACCCTATTTGAATGGTCCTATATTTATGAATCTTGACGAACCCGGTGAATGCGGAAGTTTCAATGATCTCGGAACTACCCCTACAGAGCTAAGGGTAGTTTTTGAAATATTAACAATTAAAGAATCGATTTTCGCGAGCAAACTTTGCTGGATATTAATGAACTATTTATGAATTTTACATATGGACGATTCTTTTTCAACTGGGCCACTTTTTTTTTTCAACCCCCAATTTTTTTCATAATCTACCAGTTTTAAATATTGGTCAACAGAAACGTCTTTGATTTGTTTCGATTTTTTTAGGCGTCCGTTCAGGATTTTCAATTTTTCATTACGAACACTTTACCTCAAAAAATATTCATCGAACAAAAAAAAACATAAGGATAAAAACTTTTTTATTTTTGTCGCTGTATCGAAAAAAATCAAAATCATAATTTTTTTGAGAAATTAAATTGAGAAAATTAAAATTTGGCAAATAAATGAGAAAAACATTTTTTGTAACCAAATAACACACCTTTGATTCCGGTACAAATTTAACAGGATGTCTGTCATTCGGTAAAGTATGTGCGTGAATTTCCCAGAATGGTACCTGCAATGGTTACCATAAAAAAAATAAAAACCCCTGCAAAATGATGTATGATTTATGAGATCTATGAGATTTCGCAGGGTTTTTATTTTTTTTCATCGTAACCATTGCAGGTACCATTCTGGGAAAATTCACACACATACTTTACCGAATGACAGACATCCTGTAAAATTTGTACCGAAATCGAAGGCGTGTTATTTGGTTAAAAAAATGTTTTTCTCATTTATTCGCCTAATCTTAATTTTCTCAATCCAAAAAAATTATGATTTTGATTTTTTTCGATAAAGCGAAAAAAATAAAAAAGTGTTTATTCCTATTTTTTGTTTTTTCGATCAATATTTTTTGAGGTACAGTGTTCGAAATGAAAAATTGATAATTCTGAACGGAGGCCTAAAAAAATCTGAAAAAAATCGAAGACGTTCCTTTTGACTAATATTTCAAACTGGCAGATTATGAAAAAAATTGGGGGTTGACAAAAAAAAAGTGGCCCAGTTGAAAAAGAATCGTCCATATACGCTAAACTAAGTTTTTAAACCAATTCCGTTACCGAGTAAATCATAAATTATTGACGAGTCTACTGATCAGTCGCAATTCCGATACTTGCTTTCATTTTAGTGTATACATTAGGGTGGGTAAAAAAAAAACTTTTTTTTTTTTGAATGTCACTCACGAAAACTAGTTCCTAGGTACCTCTACAAAGTACTCACCAAGTATAAGCTCTTAATATTAATGGAAAGAACTGGCTCATCGTCGTTTTCCATTTTTAATTTAGTCTCATATAAAAATGGTCAAATCTTATCACCAATAGATTTTTGGACTAGTTATATCATGAATATTGATAGGAAATTGAACGCTCTACAAAAATGGTCTCCTATACTTTTTTCATTAATCGAACCATTTAAAAGATATTCAAGGTCAAAGATTGAAGAATTTATGAAAAAAATAACTTTTTGTTTTGAATTTTGTAACTTACTGAAAAATAATTATTGTCAAATGGGTACCAATTATTTCTGTAGAAAATTGAACGCTCTACAAAAAAAGTCTCCTGTGGTTAATCGATTACTCTAACCATTCAGAACATATTCGCATTAGAATTCCAATGCTTACTGATTTAAATAGTTTTTTAATAAATATTTTTTATTTATCCATTTAATAAATGAATTTGGAGACAATTCGTGATCTATTTCAGAAAAAGAAAGTGTTTTATTTGAGAAATATCATCAAATATATCAACAGAAAAAAAATTCCATTTCACCATATGTAATTTTATTATTTAGGTAGGTCCTACCATATGATTTTCTTGATGTTGATATTGAATTGTGGACTTCGGATGACAGTTATAAAGAAAATGAAGAATATTTTCAGCAATTGAAAGTTGTAAATTACGCAGCAGAGCGTGGAGTAGCATTGCTATCTGAATACAACCAATGCTTGACAAAAAGCGAAGAGCAGTTTCAATATTTACTGCAAATTGTCAAAGAACATAGAGCAAAATTTCCTAATTGTAATAAAAGGCACTTTTTATAACTAGAATTAAAAAATATATATTTTCGTATTAATACTGTATTAAATAATAAAATTACATATGGTGAAATAGAATTTTTTTTTCTGTTGATATATTTGATGATATTTCTCAAATAAAACACTTTCTTTTTCTGAAATAGATCACGAATTGTCTCAAAATTCATATATTAAATGGATAAATAAAAAATATTTATTAAAAAACTATTAAAATCAGTAAGCATTGGAATTCTAATGCGAATATCTTCTGAATGGTTAGAGTAATTGATTAACCACAAGAGACCTTTTTTGTAGAGCGTTCAATTTCCTACGGAAATAATTGATACCCATTTGACAATTATTTTTCAGTAAGTGACAAAATTCAAAACAAAAAGTTATTTTTTTCGTAAATTCTTCAATCTTTGACCTTGAATATCTTTTAAATGGTTCGATTAATGAAAAAAGTGTAAGAGACCATTTTTGTAGAGCGTTCAATTTCCTATCAATATTCATGATGAAACTAGTTCAAAAATCTATTGGTGATAAGATATGACCATTTTTATATGAGACTAAATTGAAAATGGAAAATGACGATGAGCCAGTTCTTCCCATTAATATTAAGAGCTTATACTTGGTGAGTACTTTGTAGAGGTACCTAGGAACTAGTTTTCGTGAGTGACATTCAAAAAAAAAAAAAAAAGTTTTTTTTTTTACCCACTCTAGTATACATACTAGAGTCTATCACCAATAGAAAATTCGATTTTTACAGCCTTATGTTATCTTGAAATTTTTCTCATTCCGTCGAACCATGTGGAAAACAACCCGATCGGACGATTTTTAGGGTTGGATCCGATTTTTCAAGTTTTTAAGCGTGACAACTTCAAAAAATCGTCACCACCTCTAAAAATTATCCGATCGGACTGATCTCTCCACACAATTTTACGGGAGCAAGACACTTCAAAATAGTTGACTTTCGCGGGTATCAATTTTGTTTTCTTCGCAAAACACCCTTATATCTATACTAAAATAAATTTTAAAAATTTTAAAAACTCCCGGCTGGAGTAAAAATCGAACACAAAAAAAATTAGAACGAATAAAAGTAATCTGATAGAAAGCATGGATAAAGTTCATGAATCTAAAAAGAATACAACAAATTAATAAATTTAAAATGGGCAAAACAAATTAGTGAAATTAAAAGAATAAAATAAATAAATAAATTCAAAAAGGATGAAATAATTCAAAAGGATGAATAATTCAAGTCATCTTAGTTTATTCATAGTTTAAATTATGATCGTTCGTTTGTATGAGTTCAATTTTTTAAATCGTGGTAATTTCCTCACTGCCCTCAATTCAGTCGGGAGACGTCATTCATTAAACATAAGTCGGGGGACGTTTTCTTTCGTATCGTCGAACATCTAAATCCAGATCGTCTTCATGTTCAATTAATGGTGTCTTCTTTGCACTGTCAAACATCTATATCCTACATCATCCTTATGTTTAATGAATGACGTCTTCCGACTGAATTGAGGGCAGTGAGGAAATTACCACGATTCAAAAAATTGAACTCATACAAACGAACGATCATAATTCAAACTATAAATAAACTAAGATGACTTGAATTATTCATCCTTTTGAATTATTTCATCCTTTTTGAATTTATTTATTTATTTTATTCTTTTAATTTCACTAATTTGTTTTGCCCATTTTAAATTTATTAATTTGTTGTATTCTTTTTAGATTCATGAATTTTATCCATGCTTTCTATCAGATTACTTTTATTCGTTCTAATTTTTTTTGTGTTTGATTTTTACTCCAGCCGGGAGTTTTTAAAATTTTTAAAATTTATTTCATTTCATACTTTTTAAAGATAATTCGATATAATTTTCTCCACGTCCGCCAATGATTGGAATCATTTAGCTCGAACCAGACGTCCACGTCACAAAACAGTTTTCCTACTAGTGTCATAACCAGTGATGGGCAAATTTGGACTTGATGAATCCCAAAGTCCAAAGTCCGGGTGGACTTTGGACTTTGCAACCGTGAGAGTCCAAAGTCCGAAGTCCTTTCGGACTTTGGACTCTCACGGTTGCAAAGTTCAAAGTTCACCCGGACTTTGGACTCTCACGGGACTTCAAGTACAAATGTACTTCAGAGCTGCCCAACACTGGTCATAACGTACTATTGTTTATCGATTCAATATCGTAAAACGTGACCACTGTATGGAAATTTGATGTGACAAGACTTTGAAAGTATCGACTAGCTGCGGCACATGCTGGTTGTCCTTGGGCGCAGTTAAGTACAGTCGCAGCGAAATGTCAGCGCATCATGTGATTGTTCAGCGCGGCTCCATGTAGCCGTGACAAATTGTCAGCCCATCGTGGAGTCTTGAGGGCGGCTTAATAGAGCCTTAACCAAATCTCAGTGCATTATGGAGATTTTAAGCGCGGCTCTATGTAGCCTAGACCAAATGTCTGCGCATTGTACAGTCTTCGAGCGCAGCTCGACGTAGCCTCGACCAGATGTCAGCGCATTCCGCTTGTCCTTCCCAGTCATTATAGGTTTTGAATATGTCTTAAGCAGGTGAACACTGAATGAATGCTGCTTCGAAAAGGACCTGACTCATATAGGAAAAACAATGAAAACAAATATTATATATATATATATATGCAATATTATATATATATTATATATATGCAATATTGTGCATTCTGACAAATCGCTGTGTCTAAAGTTTTGTCGGTTGGAGGATAAAGTAAAAAATTGAATCCGACAACAATTTTTTTCTTTCGAATTGCCAATTCCACCGAGGTAAACAATATCACTGGGCATAACCACATCGTCCAGCTGAACATCAATATTCACGTTTTTCACAATCCTGATAACATTATCATGCGTTGAATAAAAAAGAATGAACTCATTAAACAATATCGTTCGTACGTGAAATCAGTTGATGGCCATAAATAAAACAATATCACCGGGCATAACCACGTCATCCGACCTAACCTCCACATTCACATACATCTCAATTTCACGCCCGAATACAAGTATCCAGAATTATTAATTCGACGTGCTTGATAAAATCGTCAGTAGATCAATCCTGCTAACTAACTAATTATTGAACGTTAAATGGAAAATGCACTCTTTAAAAAAATATCGTTCATACGTGAAATCAATTGATAAAACATTTTCACTCTGAATCACTCGAGAAAAAAAAAAATTTCCGTTGAAAGTTCTGTTTCGAGGTTAAAACGATCGACCAATAGCGCTGTCTCTCTCGCACTCAGCGATATCGTCCAGAGCCTTGATGCAAAGCACACGGATACGTTCCACCACACTTACACACGCGCTGTCACAGCAGATGATGCCGTGAAGTCTGCGATTCATGCAGTCGAACCCATCAAAATTGCGATTTGACAAAAACGTTCGAAAACGTTCAAATTTCTACATTTAATATCTCCGCGAGTTGAGATCTGATCATAAATATTATGGAAGCTAAACCCTCTCTGTGACTTCCGACACCGATGTAAATCAATTTGTAAGAAGAAAATCAGCCGTTTGGCCGGTAAAGCATTTCCAACAAAACGCCAATTCACGTTGGTCACGACAAAACACATAACTCCCGTTTTCAGCCGGGAGTTAAAAATACTTACATCGGATTGTGAATCCGTTAGTCGTGAACAGAGCGCATATGGCTTGGAATAAAACCGACACGCCGCCGTGTGTACATGAATTGTTTAAATACAGTCATAGGACCTCAGTAATGAATTATTAGAAGCGAATTTGATTGATGGATTTATATCAATCAAAATATTAATTTTTGTCGACGATTACTAAATTAAATAACGGTTTAAACTGACGGGGATCGATTTCGAATCACCTTAACCGTTTGAGTCCCAAGCAGCGCGATCGCGCTGTTCAGATTTTATGTCGAGAAAACCCAGCATCGTTTACGGGTAAGCGCGATCGCGCTGTTCGGGATTCTTCGACAGTGTTTTTGTAATATCCCCTGGGACTCAAACGGTTAAACATCATTCTCGGATAAATTACGAGAAAAAATCAAAAGGAATGAACAAATTTTTTGGGTAAAATCATGTGAAAAATTTCCAGCTAAATAAAAAAATGCGTTTCAAAAGTGTAGTTTTAATCAGCGTAAATTGTGAAGTAAATATTGTGGAAAATCCGCACTTAGACTACCAATGACCCTCACTTCAAATAGAGTTTGGACTGCAAGATCAGAAAGTTCGGGCTCGTTTACCATAACGTTGGCAGCCTCAGGTCAAAATTTCGATTTTCTCGAAAAAGGGATTGGTTCAAAAGCTTATTTTAGCGTATATGTAAAGTTCATAAATAGTTCATTAATATCCAGCAGAGTTTGCTCGCGAAATCCGATTTTCTATCTTTTAATATTCCAAAAACTACCGTTATCTCTGTAGGGGTGGTTCCGATACTATTGAAACTTCCGCATTCAACGAGTTCATAAAGGGTTCATAAATATAGGACCATTCAAATAGGGTTTCGACTGCAAGATCATAAAGTTCGCGCTCGTTCGACATATAGCTGGCACCCTCAGGTTGAAATTTCGATTTTCTCGAAAACGGGATTGGTTCAAAAATTATTTTAGCGTACACTCGACTCTCCGTATAACGAACGGCTCGGAACCAAACCGTTCCCTATAACGAAGGCGAGAGTGGCCCCTTCGGACGTCCACAACCAATGGCGTCGCTCCGTTGACAGATGGTCTGTGCAGCAACATGCAGCCTATCCCAGCCGGTCTGGGCTTAACCGCTAACTGTCAACGCAAGTATGGATTCGATCAGTCGAAAGGTTTGTAATCAATTGAAATATCTTTGCGATTTCTATACTCCATGATGTTTAAAATTTCATTACGACTTGAGAACGACCATTTACATTTATTTTCCATGCTGGCAGCAGAATTTTGAACGAATGTTATCATTCAAATCGACCAATGTGGGATACTGATTTAAATTTACGCGCGCTCTGTCGAGAAAATAGTGGGGGCAGCGGGGAAGGCATTCTGTTCGTTATGGAGAGCGATCGAGCGTTCGTTATAGGGAGCGTTCGCTATAGCAAATTTCGTTATAGAGTCGAGTGTATATGTAAAGTTCATGAATAGTTCATTAATATCCAGCAAAGTTTGCTCGTGAAATCCAATTTTTTTTTTAAATATTCCAAAAACTACCCTTATCTCTGTAGGGGTGGTTTTAATATTATTGAAACTTTCACATTCAACGAGTTCATAAAGGGTTCATAAATATAGGACCATTCAAATAAGGTTTCGACTGCAAGATCAGAAAGTTCGCGCTCGTCCGACATATAGCTGGAACCCTCAGGTTGAAATTTTGATTTCCCGAAAACGGAATTGGTTCAAAACTTTATTCTAGCGTATATGTGAAGTTCATATATAGTTCATTAATATCCAGCAAAGTTTGCTCGCGAAATCCGATTTTTTAATTTTTTGTTAATATTCCAAAAACTACCCTTAGCTATGTAGAGGTGGTTCCAATATTATTGAAACTTTCGCATTCAACGAGTTTATAAAGGGTTCATAAATATAGGACCATTTAAATAGAGTTTGGACTGCAAGATCAGAAAGTTGGGGCTCGTTTACCATAACGCTGGCAGCCTCAGGTTGCAATTTCGATTTTCTCGAAAACGGGATTAGTTCAAACGCTTATTTTAGCGTATATGTAAATTTCATGAATAGTTTATTAATATCTAGCAAAGTTTGCTCGCGAAATCCGATTTTTTATCTTTTAATATTCCAAGAACGACCCTTATCTTAGTAGGGGTGGTTCCGTTCCAATTGGATCCCTTGCACCCGACGAGTTAATGATTAGTTTATGAATATTCAGCAAAGTTTGCTCGCGAAAACCGATTTTTTATCGTTCAATATTTTAAAAACCACCCTCATCTTGGTAGGGGTTGTTCCCATTTTTTTGAACCTTTTTCATTTGAAGAGTTTATAAATAGTTCATAAATATCCAACAAATAGTGCTCGCTACAATTAATTTTTTATTTTTCAATATTTCAAAAGCTACCCTTATCTTGGCAGGGGTTGTTCCGATCGAATCGGCACTTTCGTATTCGAAGAGTTCATAAAAAGTTCATAAATATAGAACTATTCAAATGCGTTTCCGATTTGAAGATTAGAAAGTTGGCGCTAGCTTAACATAATCTGGCACCTCCACGTTGGAATTTTGATTTTCTCGGAAACGGGAAGGGTTCAAAAATTAATTTTAGCGGGGTTGATGAGTTCATAAAAAGTTCATTATTTCTGGTTCAAGAGAAACAAAATTCGGCTTGGTGGGGGTGCCACCTACATACATCTGTATGTACGAAAAGAGGTAGTTTTTGTCATAAGGAATGGTCCGAAAAAATTGGGCCCGTGCTTTTCTGAACGTCCATAAATAGTCAAAAATTATCGCGCATGAACAGTCCCATGCATTAGAACAGTTCCATATGATGTATGTACGAAAACGGGTAGTTTTCATCATAAGGGATAGTACAAAAATATTGGGCCCAGGCTTTTCTTAAGGTAATGGGATACTGCTCAGTAGGTAACAGAAAACTGTAATCAATTGTTTGGGGCCCCAATTGTTTTGCCGAATAAAAGACGGCCTTTACATCATGCACAATGTTCAGCCGCATGATGTAAGAACCGTGTTTTATTCGACAGAACAATTGTGGCGACAAACAACGGGTTGCCGTGATTGCAGCTATCTCTCTCGCACTCGCCGATGTAGTCCCTCACCTTAACGCCCATATATAGTCCAAAATTATCGCGCGAGAACGAGAGCTCTACGCAGTGATGAGAACAGTTTCATATGATGTATGTACGAAAAGGGGTAGTTTTCGTCATAAGGAATGGTCCGAAAAAATTGGGCCCGTGCTTTTCTGAACGTCCATAAATAGTGCAAAATTATCGCGCGAGAACGAGAGTTCTACGCAGTGATTAGAACAGTTTCATATGATGTATGTACGAAAAGGGGTAGTTTTCTTCATAAGGGATGGTCCGAAAAAATTGGGCCCGTACTTTTCTGAACGTTCATAAATGGTCCGAAATTATCGCGCATGAACGAAGTGTGTACGCAGTGATTAGAACAGTTCCATATGATGTAAGTACGAAAAAGGGGTAGTTTTCATCATAAGGGATGGTGCGAAAAAATTGGGCCCAGGCTTTGCTGAACGTCCATTAATAGTCCAAGATCATCGCGCGAGAACGAGAGCTCTATTTAGTGATTAGAACAGTTTCATATGATGTATGTACTGCAGTGTTTGGGCGCTCGACGCGCCACCCGTTCTGCTTTACCGATGTAGTCTGAACGCTTCGATCATTGAGTGCGTGGTGTCACCTCGTACGACGCGGTTTGCATATTGAGTTCGCAATCTATAGCGGGGCAAGTTTACCGGCAAGAAGACGAGACGAGCACACTTTGACGAGGACCGACCAGGCGAACGCCACGAAAAGTTTCAATTAAGGGCTGATGCTCAAAGCTAATCACGAGTCGCTGAGGATTCGGAAAAGATCGATAAATGATCTTAGCCGTAATTAATTCTATTTGTTTTCTACTAACCAGGACTGAAGGAACCTCGTCTATCGATATCGTAAATCGATCAATCATCTAGATTACGTACCCCACTCGCAACAACCTAATTAGGATGCGGATCGTTAATGACGATATCGACCAATAGGATGATTCATGATACGACATCGTCTTGCCTCATCGATGGATCAATAATTTCATCATTGACGTCGTTATCATCATCCACGGAAATCATTCCATCCAGGAAAACTATCACAGGATATGGCCAGGTATCCGACTAACGGTCGAATGATCGGAAGTCGGCTTTCTCTAACCTAACCTATAATATGTCGCATTGCGCACACGGGCGATAAGCATAAAGGCTATTGGGTCGTTCATATCCACGTGAATTCGGGTCATCGGCAATATTAAATGTGGTTAGAACAATAACGGGGTTATTCGGAAACGTGCTCTGACTGATTGAAACAATATTTTCTATCTGTGGTTCGATTTCGACGATTAACCGTTCATTTAATCGTGACCACGTGTCCTTAGACACTAAAAATCTTTAAAACATTACGGTGTTATTCGTGAACATTTATTGACTGAAAGAACAATATTTTTGATCTGCGGTTCGATTTCGTCGATCAACCGTTCATCTAATCGTGACCACGTGTCGTCAGACATTAAAAATCGTTAAAACATTACGGTGTTATTCGTGAACGTTTATTGATTGAAAGAAACAATATTTTAGATAAATGCTTCGATTTCGTCGGTTCATTATTCATCTGATCGTTATCACGTGTCGTCGAATATTACTTTGACAAACAGTCGGACTTTGGACAATGTATGTCATAAATGTATAGCGCGTACATGACGTGTTATTACATCTAATTTGATGCAGAGGGATATCGGTTGATTACTCATTAATCGCGGATCATTAGATAAAAAGTGCAACTGCGGTTCGTCGGGTCACTGGTGCAGTCATGAAGCATCTACGAAAAGGGGTAGTTTTCTTTATAAAGGATGGTCCGAAAAAATTGAACCCATGCTTTTCTAAAAGTCCATAAATAGTCAAAAATTATCGGGCGAGAACGAGAGCTCTACGCAGTGATTAGAACAGTTTCATATGATGTATGTACGAAAAGAGGGAGTTTTCATCATAAGGAATGGTTCAAAAAAATTCGGCCCGTGCTTTTCTAAACGTCCATAAATAGTCCAAAATTATCGCGCATGAACGAAGTGTGTACGCAGTGATAAGAACAGTTCCATATGATGTATGTACGAAAAGGGGTAGCTTTCTTCATGCAGGATGGTGCGAAAAAATTGGGCCCGTGCTTTTCTCAAAGTCTATAAATAGTCCAAAATTATCGCGTGAGAACGAGCTGTGTACGCAGTGATTAGAACAGTTCCATATAATGTATGTACGAAAAGGGGTCGTTTTTTTCATAAGGGATGGTCCGAAAGAATTGGGTCTATGCTTTTCTGAGAGTCCATAAATAGTCCAAAATTATCGCGCATTAACGAAGTGTGTACGCAGTGATTAGAACAGTTCCATATGATGTATGTACGAAAAGGGGTAGTTTTCTTCATAAGGGAGGGTCCGAAAAAATTGGGCCCGTCTTTTTCTGAAAGTCCATAAATATTCCAAAATTATCGCTTAAGAACGAGAGCTCTACGCAGTGATTAGAACCATTAACCATGATGCATCTACGAAAAGGGGTAGTTTTCTTTACAAGGGATGGTTCGAAAATATTAGGCTTGTACTTTTCTGAGAGTCTATTCATAGTCTAAAATTACCGCGCATGAACGAGTGGCCTACGCAGCTATTATGACCGTCCACTATGATGCATGAACGAAAGGGGGTAGGTTTCTTCCTAAGGGATGGTCCGAAAAAATTCAGCCCGTGCTTTTCTGAAAGTCCATAAATAGTCCAAAATTGTCCTCGAAAGTTTTTCGCGAGAAGTCAATTTTTAGTTTTGTATTATTTCTAAAACCTCCCTTAGCTCGTTACGGGTAGTTTCGCTCGGAATGCGGAACTCATATTCTTGAAGTCCATAAAAAATCCATAAATATAGGCTTGTTCTGATAGATCTAGAAGGTCTTGGAAACATTTTTGGCGCTGACTTCACGTGAAGCTGGCACCCCCACCTTTGAATTTTGATTTACTCGGAAAGGGGTTGCGTCCAAAATTTTTTTTTGGCGGCGTTAAAGAGTCCATAAAAAGTACAAAGTTTTGAGATGTCCCAAAACTGTGTGGGAGTTGGTGGGGTGCCAGCTTCGTACACTTGGTTTATGTGTGGATGTACTTCGACGTGTGTGTGAGCGCTCGTGTGGGAGCGCGCAAATTTTAAACGTCTATAACCCTGGAATGGTTCGAGCCACAGCGCAAATAACCTAAAATAAACCGTAAAAAATTTCTTTATACCCATAAATAACCTACAATAATCTAGAACCTGAAATAACCTAAATGACCCGAATATCCTAAACTTGCTGGCGCCAGAATATCTGCAGCGAACAGTCCTACTCCCTCAATAAACTCCGGACAGTGTCCTGTACAATGTATGTCAGTCTTACGAAAATCGGTTTCTGTCTACGCTGCGAAAAAAAGTATAGAAAAAGTTGCAAAAATTCAAGATTTTTAACATGGAATTATTTTAATAATGCAATATTTAACAACCCAGAAATGTGGAAAAAAGATTACGAAAAAAAAATTCAATTGAAAAAGCGTTAAAAAAAATATTTCCGAGAGGATTTTCACTGCCCCCACCTTATTTTTGAACTACAGGACAAACTGTATAACCGCAAAAGAGAAAATTTCGAAAAATCGTAAAATTCGAAAAAGCCGTGATCACACGCAACGAGCACGCGTGTGCGTGACTGACGAACACGCGCACACGCGTCGCCGTCCATCTACACAGTAATCCACTCATGCACAACCCGAACATATACACGATGCAGAACAACTGAATCGCAAGAAAAAAAATTATTCAGGTTATCTAAGTTATTTCAGGTCCTAGATTATATTGAGTTATTTCGGGTTACTTTTTTCTAGTTCATTTGAGGTCATTTACACTGTAGCTCAAACCGTTCCCGAGTTATAAACATTTGAATTTCGCGCGCTTACACACGCACGTGTACACACGGATCGATGCATATCCACACATTAGCCCACTTATGCACACATCCATGAATGTGTATATGATACAGGTGACCAAGTCGCTAACCTCAAAAAAAAAGATCAAAAAAACGTAAAAACAAATATTTTCAATCACATTTTTTGACTTCCCCACCTGATTCTTTTCCAGAGGGCCGAACAAACGTCCTCGAAAAATATAATTTCAAAGAACTGTAAAATTCGGAAAAGCCGCGATACTGCACAATTACTTTTAGGGTAATGAAGTAGCAGTAAAGTTGACACTTTTTTCACTGTCCGCAAATGCGTGCATACTCGGATGCCCATTTTGTTTATTTTCCAATAATTATATTGGTGGATCAACTAATTATTCCTGGAAAAATCCAATGCCATATGGAATGGATGGGTATGAACAAAGAAGATTTACATGGAACCGCACTCCCTATGTTAGATATTGGACGGTGCGATTAGTATTGCCTTTTTCTGTTAGGTAGCATCACTGTCCTATCGGTGTGACAGACACATGGAAGACATATAAGCGGAGCAGTTCTAGATTCCATTGTATGCGTGCACAGGGACAAGCGGAGCAGCGCCTTTACATCCGGCTCTCAGGGGCTCGTACTAATCTCCGGGGCTTCGTGGCCTACCAAATTTTCCCATATGAAGTGCGGTTCCATATAAATCTTTCTTCATTGGTATGAATTCTACTTTCACGAGAAAAAAAACTACTCATATGGGTTATGTGGTACCAAATTTACACCAATTCTCAAAAGATTACCATCCAGTTGATGCAAATAATTTTGAAATAATTAGAATGTTTAAGGATCCTGGAACCCGATACTCCCAAACATTTACGTGAAATCCCTACATAACCTTCTCAAACTACCACAATCAATATGGACTCTGGGACTCGCCAAAATTCTAGTTATGTAAACATTTTTTGAATAAATTGGACGATAATCGTCAGAGAAACGATGCAAACGTAGCATGAGATTACATATTAGGGTGGGTAAAAAAAAAACTTTTTTTTTTTTTTTTAATGTAACCCACGAAAACTAGTTCCTAGGTACCTCTACAAAGTACTCACCAAGTATGGGCTCTTAATATTAATGGGAAGAACTGGCTCATCGTCGTTTTCCATTTTCAATTTAGTCTCATATAAAAATGGTCATATCTTATCACCAATAGATTGTTAAACTAGTTTCATCATGAATATTCATAGGAAATTGAACGCTCTACAAAAATGGTCTCTTATATTTTTTTCATTAATCGAACCATTTAAAAGATATTCAAGGTCAAAGATTGAAGAATTTATGAAAAAAATATTTTTTTGTTTTGAATTTTGTAACTTACTGAAAAATAATGATTGTCAAATGGGTATCAATTATTTCTGTAGGAAATTGAACGTTCTACAAAAAAGGTCTCTTGTGGTTAATCGATTACTCTAACCATTCAGAAGATATTCGCATTAGAATTCCAATGCTTACTGATTTTAATAGTTTTTTGATAAATATTTTTTATTTATCCATGTAATATATGAATTTTGAGACAATTCGTGATCTATTTCAGAAAAAGAAAGTGTTTTATTTACGAAATATCAACAGATATATCAACAGAAAAAAAAAATTCTATTTCACCATATGTAATTTTATTATTTGATACAGTATTAATACGAAAATAAATAAAAATAAATTCTAGTTATAAAAAGTGCCTTTTATTACAACTAGGAAATTTCGCTCGATGTTCTTTGACAATTTGCAGTAAATACTCGGAACGATGCAGGCTATGAAACCACAGGTGGCGCTAGTATGACAAATAATGAATAACAGAACTACCAACGTTTAAAACTAAATTTTCAAACTCCCCAGAAAAAAATATTTAATTATAAATTTTGTGGGAAAAAGAAATTTGAGTTACATTTTAAATAAACACGTTGAAAAATATTAAATTACGATACTAAATTGTGATAAGAGTAAAATAATAAAAAGAAAATATCGTTAAAGAATTGAAAACTGCCATTCGATCAAAATAAACTCAAATGTTTATGAATATTGTAGAAAATTCATAAATTAAATGGATAAATAAAAAATATTTATTAAAAAACTATTAAAATCAGTAAGCATTGGAATTCTAATGCGAATATCTTCTGAATGGTTAGAGTAATCGATTAACCACAAGAGACCTTTTTTGTAGAACGTTCAATTTCCTACAGAAATAATTGATACCCATTTGACAATCATTATTTTTCAGTAAGTTACAAAATTCAAAACAAAAAAATATTTTTTTCATAAATTCTTCAATCTTTGACCTTGAATATCTTTTAAATGGTTCGATTAATGAAAAAAATATAAGAGACCATTTTTGTAGAGCGTTCAATTTCCTATAAATATTCATGATGAAACTAGTTTAACAATCTATTGGTGATAAGATATGACCATTTTTATATGAGACTAAATTGAAAATGGAAAACGACGATGAGCCAGTTCTTCCCATTAATATTAAGAGCTCATACTTGGTGAGTACTTTGTAGAGGTACCTAGGAACTAGTTTTCGTGGGTTACATTCAAAAAAAAAAAAAAAGTTTTTTTTTGACCCACCCTATTACATATGAGAGATTCCACGTGAAACCGGCCACTTCTGACCCGACCGGTGTTCGATTTGGATGAAATTTTTTTTCCTCAAAGTACATGATGACGACAACATTTGACAATTTTTTTAGATTTTTGCCGGCATTATTTATTTAGTAATGAATTCTTGAAAATGTCGTCAGTCGATTTTTCAACTGCAAATATCTCCAAGGCAAGATATCCAAATTTAATGGCTCGCACGTCAAAATATGCGGAATGAGGTCATCTTCTAGAAAAAAATATTAAAAATTTTTTTCACTGTTATATATATTACTTTTTTTATATCTAAATTACTAAAATCGACTTTCTGAAAAAACACCATCGTTTTTTTTTTCGAAATTTTTTGTCTAGATTCCTTGTCCGATTGTCGAAATTTTGAGCCCTGAGTGAAAGTGGCAAATTCATATTTACTATTTTTTCACGAATTTCAAAGTTTATTGAAATTGGAAAACTACAAACTTCAATGAATATTCCACGAGTGTAGATAACAATTAAAGTCAAAATCATTCATTTGCGGGTCAAGCAATTCGATTAATCAATTTATTCAGGTTTAAATGATCGTAAAAGATTTCGATTCGGCAGAAGATGAATAATCTTTTACGGGAACTCTTTAATCCTTAAATGTACATGGATATTTAGTTGTTTGCGATTTCGCGGAAAATGACGCGTTTGTCGTCCAGGATACCGCACCAGGATTTCACTGGAATAATAACTAAGCAACGATATTTCCGGTCGTGATTTACTCGAGACGGAATGCTCAATCCCCGGAGCTTGGTAATATAATCGGACTGCAGCCATCATAATGCAATAGCTGTCCACGTATACTGTAAAATTATTATAAACTTTGCTAAGACACTATCGACGCCGACTAGAGGTTATTATTTTTCGGATGGTGCACCGCAGCAATTTTAAAATTATACTAACTTCGTCAACTTATATCACCATGAAGAAGATTTCAGGATTCAAGGGGAGTGGCATTTTTTCACTACCACTCAAGGTAAAGGGCCGTGTGGAGGTGTGGGAGGAAGGGTAAAAAGATTGGCAGCCCGAGCAAGTCTGCAATTACCATCGAATCAACAATTTCAACAATCAACATCGAATAACAAACTACCCCGCACGAGTTTTTCGAATGGGCTTCAAGATCAATCACATTGCCAAATATAGAGGTAAAATTTTCACCTCAAGCGGATTATGAAGCAGCTGGCAAACAACTCAAATCACATTTTAAAGCGGCCAAACGGATACCAGAAACACAGAGAATACATCACATAATTCCAGAACCGAACAAAAGAGTTCACGTAAAAAATTATTCATCTTCTGCCGAATCGAAATTTTTTAAGATCATTTAAACCTGAATAAATGGATTAATCGAATTGCTTGACTCGAAAATGAATGATTTTGACTTTAGTTTTTATCTACACTCGTGGAATATTCATTGAAGTTTGTAGCTTTCTAATTTCAACAAACTTTGAAATTCGTGAAAAAATAGTAAATATGAATTTGCCACTCTCACTCAGGGCTCAAAATTTCGACAATCGGACAAGGAATCTAGACAAAAAATTTCGAAAAAAAAAACGATGGTGTTTTTTCAGAAAGTCGATTTTAGTAATTTAGATATAAAAAAAGTAATATATATAACAGTGAAAAAAATTGTTAATATTTTTTTCTAAAAGATGACCTCATTCCGCATATTTTGACGGGCGAGCGATTGAATTCGGATATTTTGCCTTGGAGATATTTGCATTCGAAAAATCGGTTGACGACATTTTAAAAAATTCATAACTAAATAAATAATACCGGCAAAAATCTAAAAAAATTGTCAAATGTTGTCGTCATCATGTACTTTAAGGAAAAAAAATTTCATCCAAATCGAACACCAGTCGGGTTAGAAGTGGCCGGTTTCACGTGGAATCCCTCATATACATATATATGGGAGATTCCACCAGACTACGGCAACTTCGAACAGTTGGGTCAAAATTTTTGCCCCATAATTTTTTACATTAATATGTGTCGAAAATGAGGCAAGCCGTATTTTAACGTTTTTCATTTCGAGCCCCCACTTTTGAGATACAGTCAATAGTACGTGATACAAGTGCGAAAACATTTTTCCTGACGAGTGTTAGTTTGCAGCACGAGCCGAAGGCAAGTTTTGCCATCACACGAGTCAAGAAAACGTTTTTTGCACAAGTATCGTACATATTTTTATGTCACAAGGTGCGTAAATGCGGTTTGACGCGAATGAAATGAGCGTAAAAATCTTAGTCATTCATACTTACACAAATTAATACAAATCATACTTGGTTATTCAAATCGATATATCTCAGCAACGGTTAGTGTTAACTTGAAAAGCCACAGGTGTTTTTTTTCGTTTTTGAACGTTCTATACAGTGGAAACATTCACGATTACGTTGCACAAATTCAACAATTATTTATAATCAATGCAAAATTAAAAGTTAAGTAAAACACAAAATGTACCCTTAATTTTTTAAGTTTATTTTTTTTTTATTTCATGAACGAAAACGAAAATTTCGAGACCTTAAATTACTTGGGCCGACGCTTCGTTCGGAAGTTATAGCTTTTTAAGACGTTCACCGGTTAGACAAATTGACATATCGCACCCTCCGTGCAAGACGGGTACAACTAAAAAATTGCGATTCTCGGCAAATCGCAATTCTTTCCCGAACGGGACATAGCATCCAATGCATGGAAGAGACACGCCCTATCTAGCGGACTGAGAGAGACATTTATGTATCCCCGTTTTCCACAGACAAAGTAGACCACTTCTACAACTCGAAACCACAACTAACTGAAAAATCGTAATTTTTGAGTTGTACCCATCTTGCACGAAGGGTGCGATATCTCAACCATGGTTAGTGACAATTTTAAAAATAATATCCGTTTTCTTCTTGTTTTTGCATGCTCTACACCATAAAGATATTCATGATTATGTTGCCCCGATATAACAATTGTTTATTACAAATTCAAAAATGAAAGCTAAATGAAACAAGAAATGTACCCTTAATTTTTAAAATTCATTTTTATTATAAATTCCTTGAACAAAAACACAAATTTTAAAATCTTACAGAGCTCGGGGGATGTTATAATCAAAAGTTATCGTTTTTTTTCTCATGAAGAAGGAAAGAACGTGTTCTTCATGAGAAAAAAAAAGTATAACTTCCGAAGGAAACGTCCGCCCGGGCCTTGTAAGGTTTAAATATTGTTGTATTTGTTCAAGAAATTTATAAAAAACTGAATTTTAAAAATAAAGGGTACTTTTTTCATCTTGTGGAGCGTGCAAAAACAAGAAGAAAACGGATGTTATTTTTTATTTCGTCACTAACCATGGTTGAGATATATCGATTTGTTTAACCAGTGAACGTGGAGCTATAACTTCCAAAGGAAGCGTCGGCCCAAGTAGTTTAAGGTCTCGAAATTTTCTTGATTTTGTTCAAGGAATAAAAAAAAATGAACTTAAAGAATTAAGGGTATATTTCACAAATAATTGTTAAATTTGCGCAACATAATCGTGAATGTTTCCATTGTATAGAGCGTTGAACAACGAGAAAAAAAGCACCCGTGGTTTTTCAAGTTATCATTAACCATTGCTGAGATATATCGATTTGAATAACCAAGTATGGTCAATAGTTGAAAAAATTAATTTGACTGTATCTCAAAAGTGGGGGCTCAAAATAAAAAACGCTGAAATATGGGTCTCTTCATTTTTGACACATATTAATGTAGAAAATTGTGGGGCAAAAAATTTTTTTTCAACTCAATTGAGACCTAGGCGCAATCAAAATTTGTAAATGACCCAAAAGAGAACCACCCTAGTTCACACACATGAAAACTTTTTATATCACAAAACATTCTGAGTATTCTTAAATTAGTAATGGTAATTCACATTTTCATGGTAAAAACAATATGTTATTTGTCCTATACCTTCTTGTAATGATTCAATTCTTTGCACAGCCTCTTCCACAGTTGTTGCAAATGAGGTAAGCTGGAGAATTCATCCTTTATAATATCGCCGTTTTCATCATAGCTGGGCCTGGTGAGATCATAGACTATGTAAAGTCCCATCGCACTCATAGTTATTCCAAAGAAGATAAAGCTGTATTTCATCATCTTCCATTGTTGTTCTTGTTGGTTTTTTTCTTCTGTATCTTCCTCACTTGATTCACCTTGGTAATGCTGTTGAACTTTGCTCACAGTACGCTGATTGAGATCTCCAAATGGATTTGTAGCTGGATTCATATTAGTTAATCGTCCAGCTATTCGGGGCTGTTCGTCTAATGACGAATGACTTTTATTGATAAAGTGTAATGCACAGTAATGAGTATCAAATGCCTATTAAATCGTATAAAAAACCAGAATCCCATAAAGCCATTTATATATGTACCCAAGTTTGATCCTATGATATGACCTAGTTGCCTGAGAGCTGAACATAAATAAATATTATGTTTCGCCTCTTTACATCACATAAGATGACATTGAACACTTTACTTCAAAAAGGTGGCAATTTGAATAAGAGTGGGAAATTACAAAGTTTGTAGTGTAGACAAGTGAGGTTAGGTCAGTATAGAATTATACTTACTTTTGGTTGAATAAAAACATGATAGTGCCGTTCTTTCGATTGTTATTCTCATAACTGGTTTCTTTAGAGTAGAATATGTGGCAAGACGGCTGCCATTGTATATTTTCAGTAGTAAAGACAATTTAGTCGCTGCACATGCCATTGCTCTTATGTGCTATTCAGCAACTGAGAAAGATTCACATTCAACGACCAGAGTCAAAGAAGAAAGATTTACATGGAAGAACGGGTCCCATGTTAGATTTTGGCACGAGAATTTAGTATCGCGTTTCGCATATAGGTAGCGCGCCGGTATATCGGTGAAACAGAACACAGAAAGACCTCTAAGCTCCGCCGCCCCCGTCATCCCTTTTGCGCTCACGGCATTGCGGTATCACGTTTGCTTCTTCGCACTCATGCCGCAAATAGCTCCCAACGCTAGTGTGGAAGCAGGACGAAAATGGGCGGAGCGAAGCCAGATACAGTACTGCCAGATTGGACGGATTTTTCCGTTCACGTCCGGATTCTGATGCCCCCTCCATAGATCAAATCCGCCGCTACCGACGTGACCTCACGCGGCTTGCAGTCGCTACAGATAGGCGCTGCCAATAGCGTTATTCGGACTATCCGCCAATCGAATTGCCATGCCATGAAAAAATATTTATTTATTCATTAACCTAAGATTAAGAAATCAATTGTTCATTTATTTTCGATGATAAGAAATATTGTCTTAAAAAAACTGTGATATTCGTTTATTCGGAACGGAATTGTAATCTTTTATTTCATTATTTTACCCGTTTTGGCGATTGAAAAATGTCACCAAAAACGTCAATGATTTTTTTCGTTCCTTTTTTCTTTGTTAATTTTTTTCTCAATACTATCAAATCATAGTATTTTTGAATTGAATATTTTATTATTAGCTTGGTTTTTGGGGATTGAAAAATATCCTCGTCAAAAACGTCAACGATTTTTTTTCATTTCGTTTCATTTTTTTTTAAATTGAGTTTCGTCGATCACAGTATTTTTCATTTAACATTTCCATATTCTATGATTTTTGTTGATTACCTGTTGTTGTTGGGACCTGGGAAATAAACGATGCATTACGATTTTCTATTACCGATATAAGTATCATTTCCGGAAAGAAATGTAACACATCGTTCATTTGCAAACGACTGCAATCATATTTCATTCCATTACTTGTATATTCAGCGTCGATTGAGACGGTTTTTTTTCTCATTTCCGTTATTATCCATTGATATTTTTTCCCCATTATTTATCCATAAATATATTTTTACAGTTGAACATCCAATTATTAACACTAATTGTTCGGAAACGATAGTAATGACTATAAAAATTCGCCTCGTGAAATCAGATCGACGAGTCGGCTAAGCTTTATACGCAATTCAAATTTAGCGCGTCGAGGGAGGCAGAGCATCAGAGGGATGCCGACGGCAGCGACACTATTGCACGCGCGCGCGCGAGTTGCCTCTCCTCACGCGTCATTCAATAAAACCGTGTGGTGGGGGCCTCTCAAAATCTTCACTTCCCCTCAATCTGGCAGCACTGGCCAGATATCCGTGTATGCGTGCACCAAGGAGACTAGAGGACAGGAGACCGAACCGACCGAACCATGGAGACTAGAGGCAAAGAAGAAAGATTTACATGGAAGCACAGGTCTTATGGGCGCCGTTTGCACGATTTTTCGCTTCCACGGAGGGTTGCGCTTCCAGCCACCGACGGATTTTGGCGCTGTTTCACCTATCTATGTGCACGCATACACAGCTATCTGGCTTCGCTCCGCGCATTTTCGTCTTGCTTCCACTTGCCTTGGAACCTATTTGCGGGTCTCGCTCTTACCGGACCGAAAACTATCGGCGGACCCTCTCTATTTCGTGCACCTCTCATATGTTCACTCTTTCCCTTCTCTATATCTGGCTTTGCTCCGCCTAATCGCCGTTCTGCTCCTACTTACGTTGGAAGCTATTTGCGGGTCTCTCTCTAGCCGGCGTGGAAGCGAAGCGGCGGATCGACTTTGTCTTGGGCAATCCTCTTACGCTCGCACTCTCTCTCATCGGTCCCGCTCCAACTCGCTTTGGAAGCTATTTACTGGTCTCTCTCTTAACCGGCGTGGAAGCTAAACGGCGGACGGACTCTGTCGCGTGCAATCCTCGCTTGCTTCCACTCCCGTTTTTCGGTCTCGCTCCCACTCACGTTGGAAACTATTTACGGGTCTCCCTCTTAGCCGGAGTCGAAGCTAAGCGGAACACTGACTGACTGACTCAGTCTCGGGAAATCCTCATATGCTTGCACTCTCTCTCTCATCGGTCCCACTCCAACTCGCGTTGGAAGCTATTTACCCGTCTCTCTCTTAGCCGGCGTGGAAGCTAAGCGGCGAACCGAGTGTGTCTCGTGCGATCCTCCTCTGCTCGCCCTCTCTCATTGGTCCTGATCCAACTCGCGTTGGAACGTTGGAAGCTCATTGCCGGAGTGAAAGCTATCGGCGGACTTACACGCTTTTCTGCCTATTAATTTAGTTTTTCTATATAACCTGTGACGTGACGGTCACAATTTCTTCCCCCGATCCGGATCGAAGTCCCTGCGTCCCTCGGCACCTGAAACATATTAATAGAACATTACCAATAAGGCTCGACAAGAACCAGAACAAGCAAACATTTTAACATTAATTTAACCCAATATAATACAATAATTCATACCTCCCACAATCTTACCCTGTAACCTGTGAAATATAGTGCGATGCTCCCCGTCGAGTCCCCGAAGCCATCGCCTCCGTCCTCTCGGTCCCAATATCAGACCCCGCTACCTGAAAAATATACAATTAATAAATATTAACCCCCACACCCTTCCCAAATACACCCCCTTACCCTCCCACACCCCACATCCCTTAACTAACCCCCCATAATTACCTGCGATCCCCCGATGACGATGGATGGCCCGTCGCCAACCCAACAGAGGCCCCGCCGTCGCACCCAGGAAGGACGAACCCCCGGAGACGGTGTGGGAAACTCAAGGATGCCGCAGAGCCCCGGGGGGAATTTCCCTGGATGGACCAGGAGCCCCGAGGGCTCTCAAACCGAGCCCAGACCCACACCACCGCAAGATCCGGGGATAACCTCAAAATTTTCCTGAGGTTCCCCAGAAACCGCTGAAAATCACCACACCCGAGAAAACCACGCACCACTGGCCACTTTTCCACCCACTCACTGCACGAGGACCCAGACAGCTCGACCCCGACCACCCTCGCGACGGAAATCGCACTCAAAACCGCGAGGTGGTCCACAACAGGAGTCGAGCTGTCAAACACTAGAACCCGTAACACCCGCGGGCCGAGGACGACGCAACTAGTGTCCAAAATAACCGCCCGAGGGAGCCACCTTACGGACCCTCGGCGGAGGCCTGTGGGAGCGAGCCCCGATGCCAGTGGCGCGAACGAGCGCCCACACCCGGACCCCGACAAGATTCGAACCCGCGACTCCGATTGGCTGCTGTGAGCCAATCAGCGACCCCACCCACAGCACCAGCGATCCAACCGCAATCGATGGATCGATCCGCGCAGTCCCCGTCGCAGCCAATCAGAGGGGAGAACCAGCGATGAAGAAGCAAGAAGACGGCGACGGCCATTAATCGTCACTTCGATCCGAGATCCCGAATTGCATAGACGCGTAGCAGAGTTTTCCGATTTTCCGATTTTCCGATTTGGAGCGTATTTTTTTTGTTGTATCAGAGCGATTTGTATTATTTTATTGTGAGAAAGACGAGGAGAGTTCGAGAAAGTGGAGAGGAAGCATTTGAGAGAGTGGAGGAGGCGAGGAAAGGCGTAGAGAGGAACAGCGAGGAGAGATAGACGGCGAAACGAGCGGTACACGAGCGGTACCCGAGCGAGAGAGAGTGAGAAAGGCCGTCGTAGGCCCATCGCGAAGTAAGTGTGTTTTATTCCCATTTTCCCACACCCCCAATTTACCCGATTTTTCCTCCCCGTGACCCCCGAATCTATTACTTTGTTCATAATATAATTTTTGCCCCGTCATCGCGCGACGGAGAACACGCGGTCCCGTCGCGCCATTTTGTGCCCCGCGAGTTTTCGGCGGCCATTGCCGTGCGTGCGCGAGCAGTGGTGCTCCTTCGTGATCCAGTTCAGTGTAGGAATTTTTAACGTTTTTTTCCCGAGCCACTCTTCTGTTTTTTTTATATTATTCAGTATTTTCTTTTGCGTTTTGGTGCCGAGGTATTTTTAAGAGCCAGAGACAGTACCCCCACCCCCTGTGTGTGTCCATCCCCGCCGACGGCTAGCCGAGCGTCGAGAGTTTTTTTTTGTGACTTTTTTTTCAGTTCTCTATTATTTCATTTTTCGTCTATTATTTTTATCACCGCGTTCCTTTCTTTTTTTTCGGTGTTGCTCCCGCCTGAGCAACTGGCGCCCACAATTTCCCTATTTATTTCTTTTTTTTTGAGTGTAATATTTCTCAGACAGACCAGTGCCGGCCAGCCACCCCGTCTACCCCACTTCCCCCTCCCCCGTGTAATAGCTGGCGTACCACCGAGTACTATTTTATTATTTATCATTTATTTTTGCGGATTATTAAACCATTCTCGAGGCGATTATTATTTGTTTTATTATTTATTTTATTATTCATTTTATTATTTTCTTTCGGCGAATTATTACTCCATTTCCGAGACGATTATTGCTGAGTTTATTATTCCTTCCTGCGGATTGATATTTGGTGTCTGAGGCATTTATAGTTTACTTGGTTATTTATTTTTTTTTGAGAATTATTATTTTCTTTTGAGGCGATTATTGTTTATTTTACTATTTCTTTTTGGCCAATTGTTATTTCATTTTTGAGGCGACTATTATTTAGTTTATTATTTCTTTTTGCGGACTTTTGCGTTCCCTTACTTGCGTTATTGTTTCTCCGATTTTCTCTTTTTTTGGCAAATTATTATTTGATTGTTCTTTTGTTTTGTTAGTTATCGAGAATTTATTGTACCGAACCCCGGAGAGGGGCGGCTATCTGATCTGCGGAACCCCGTTATTTCACTTTTTTTTGTCAAATACATTCATACTATTTTTTTTATTCTACCTTACACCTCTGGTTTATTTTCTCTTTTGTCATTTATTTTATTTTTCCCCCTCCCTGTTAATTCTCCCCCACTCCCGACCAGTCGCAGATTACAAACCTTTATAATGATTTTTCAAATTGTGCTCGGTTCTCAGCGGGCGCAGGGTTATATGAGCCCTTAAGTGAGGATTTATCTTAGGTATCAGAGAAATAACATTTATCGTAAGACAGCGCGCGTTGGGTCCTACACACGCATCTTCTAAAGATTACAAGTAGTCAGCTGATAGTTTCCACCGCTCTGGGGCGAGCAAGAAGAGCGACAGACGGTCAGCCGAGTGTAGCCGACAGGAGCCGATACAATTCTTCGTGCGGGAATGAGGTTGTTGGGCGGTCCAACAAGAGCATCGCCGCATGAGTGCGAGAAAGCAATCGTTATACCGCAATATCGTGAGCGCAAGAGAGATGACGGGGGAGGCGGGGCCTAGAGGTCCTTCTGTGTGTTTGTCTCACCGATGTACCGACGCGCCGACTATAGGCGAAGCGCGACGCTACATTTTCGTGCCAAAATCTAACATGGAACCTGTTCTTCCATGTAAATCTTTCTTCTTTGCTAGAGGTAAGGAGTACGCACGGAAGGAAAAAAGTTGTTCCCGAAAACCGATATAATCTGAGCACCACTGAGCTCAAATACGAAACGAGATGAAGTTAGCGCCGATAGCAGCGAACGCACTCCAAAAGTGGGCACGCTATTAAGGGGGAAGCCTGCTTTAGAGGCTTCAAAAAATCTATTTTTTTGAGGAATTTTTAAAGAAGGAAATAAATATTTAATTGAAACGAAACTTTCAGGTTTTGTTGTTATATATTTCAACATTTTTCTCAAATTTTTTCATTGAAATATATGTCATAATAAGCCGGGTACAAGCATTTCGCGAGGCGCCTCGAGCGTGCATGTGTCGTGTGGCGGGAAAGATGCAGGTCACAATTTCCATTTGAAACAAAAAAACCGAAACAAATTTATATTTTCAATAGTATAGATTTTAGTTAAACCTAAAAAATCTAAAAAAAGTGAGAAATTCAACAATTTTTCGCAACTTGAAAAAAAAAAATTTTTTCCAAAAAAATATCTCTGTTTTTTTTCACATCTAAATTACTAAAATCGTGTTGTGCCCGCCGACCGTTTTACTGTGATGGAACGGGAAGGGAGGGCGTTATCATTTAATTATTTATTTTTTGGGGATCTTTTACCGTCGAAGAATTGGAATTCACGTAGAATTAGTTTGTGTGTTGGTTTTATTACAAAGTTACAATTTTCTTTTACAATTATCGGTACCGACTTGTACCTTTACCGAACCGTGCGTAGCCGGTAGACCCTAAGCACCCGTGGGAGAGTGTAGCTACCGCGGTTCGGGAGTCTCGCTTCGTGCAGCGATTCAATCTCGATTCGAAAACTTGACTGACGTTGGTCGTCACCCTGATCATTAATATATCCCTGATCGGAGGGTTAGTAGGTCGACTCGGTCGCTGCACCCGCTTTGATATTAGCCAACGGTGCTGCGCCAGCGAGACTGTGCTGGCGCAATGGCTGCGAGCGACGAGCAATCGATTGGGTCATCGACCGAGTCACCGTTTTACAAAATGATGACCGCGGCTTTCGACACTCCCTTAGGAATGTCGAATGCAACTAAATATTCTTTCCGAAATTCTGGGGCACAACACCCCTCCCCCCTAAAGGTAAAAATTTATTTTGACAGTATTAGTTTTTCCCTTTACAATACTAGAAATTAATTTTTATCTAACTTAATATTCGTACCAGGATTTCGCGATGCTGGGGGATAGCGGGTGTAGTGTCGGCTTAATTGACGCGTGAGAGCTTCCTGAACGTCTTTTTCTTCCTCTTCACCGTCTTTGTTGGTACCTGCCGGGCTAATAGCCCCGAGGTTTACTGACACCGCCGTTGCCGGGGTCACCGGTGGATTTCGCTGGCGCCTGTAAAGTCGGCAACCTATTACGCCGGCTAACGCCACTACCGCTAACGCCCCCAGCGCACAGGAGCCAAATACTGCTGGTGTGCCGTAAACAAATCGTTTCTCTAAATTATTTCTTATATCCCGCAGACGCGTGCCTATATTTCGCAATTCTGCGGGGTTCCGCAAGACACTCTTTAGGGGGCCCGCACTATTTACGTAGTCCTCCACGGGCACCCTGCTCTCGCTGGCGGACAGGGTAAGGTTTCCGGGGGGTAGGAAGTCCTCCGTGATCGTCTGCGTCACCTTTCGCTCCGTCCGGACGCTGAACCCCCGGGCAGTTACCAAACAATTCCCTGTCAAAGCCAGAATACCATACCCTTTTAGCCTCTCATGCTTCGGCCTACCCCCACCACAGCTAATTGTAACGGGATCGTCTACGGGTGCTATGAACAGCCACCTTCCCGGTGTTGACATCGTAATTATCAGGGTGTGGGTGAGACTGGTGACTCGTTTGTCACACTGCGTGGTTCCCCCAGCCTCCAGTTTTCCGAAGACTCGTACCTCGTATGGTGCGTCTCCCGTTATGGGTACAACCGCGTGTGTAGGTGGGCAGATGTAGTAAAAAATCTATTTTTTTGAGGAATTTTTAAAGAAGGAAATAAATATTTAATTGAAACGAAACTTTCAGGTTTTGTTGTTATATATTTCAACATTTTTCTCAAATTTTTTCATTGAAATATATGTCATAATAAGCCGGGTACAAGCATTTCGCGAGGCGCCTCGAGCGTGCATGTGTCGTGTGGCGGGAAAGATGCAGGTCACAATTTCCATTTGAAACAAAAAAACCGAAACAAATTTATATTTTCAATAGTATAGATTTTAGTTAAACCTAAAAAATCTAAAAAAAGTGAGAAATTCAACAATTTTTCGCAACTTGAAAAAAAAAAATTTTTTCCAAAAAAATATCTCTGTTTTTTTTCACATCTAAATTACTAAAATCGTGTTGTGCCCGCCGACCGTTTTACTGTGATGGAACGGGAAGGGAGGGCGTTATCATTTAATTATTTATTTTTTGGGGATCTTTTACCGTCGAAGAATTGGAATTCACGTAGAATTAGTTTGTGTGTTGGTTTTATTACAAAGTTACAATTTTCTTTTACAATTATCGGTACCGACTTGTACCTTTACCGAACCGTGCGTAGCCGGTAGACCCTAAGCACCCGTGGGAGAGTGTAGCTACCGCGGTTCGGGAGTCTCGCTTCGTGCAGCGATTCAATCTCGATTCGAAAACTTGACTGACGTTGGTCGTCACCCTGATCATTAATATATCCCTGATCGGAGGGTTAGTAGGTCGACTCGGTCGCTGCACCCGCTTTGATATTAGCCAACGGTGCTGCGCCAGCGAGACTGTGCTGGCGCAATGGCTGCGAGCGACGAGCAATCGATTGGGTCATCGACCGAGTCACCGTTTTACAAAATGATGACCGCGGCTTTCGACACTCCCTTAGGAATGTCGAATGCAACTAAATATTCTTTCCGAAATTCTGGGGCACAACACCCCTCCCCCCTAAAGGTAAAAATTTATTTTGACAGTATTAGTTTTTCCCTTTACAATACTAGAAATTAATTTTTATCTAACTTAATATTCGTACCAGGATTTCGCGATGCTGGGGGATAGCGGGTGTAGTGTCGGCTTAATTGACGCGTGAGAGCTTCCTGAACGTCTTTTTCTTCCTCTTCACCGTCTTTGTTGGTACCTGCCGGGCTAATAGCCCCGAGGTTTACTGACACCGCCGTTGCCGGGGTCACCGGTGGATTTCGCTGGCGCCTGTAAAGTCGGCAACCTATTACGCCGGCTAACGCCACTACCGCTAACGCCCCCAGCGCACAGGAGCCAAATACTGCTGGTGTGCCGTAAACAAATCGTTTCTCTAAATTATTTCTTATATCCCGCAGACGCGTGCCTATATTTCGCAATTCTGCGGGGTTCCGCAAGACACTCTTTAGGGGGCCCGCACTATTTACGTAGTCCTCCACGGGCACCCTGCTCTCGCTGGCGGACAGGGTAAGGTTTCCGGGGGGTAGGAAGTCCTCCGTGATCGTCTGCGTCACCTTTCGCTCCGTCCGGACGCTGAACCCCCGGGCAGTTACCAAACAATTCCCTGTCAAAGCCAGAATACCATACCCTTTTAGCCTCTCATGCTTCGGCCTACCCCCACCACAGCTAATTGTAACGGGATCTTCTACGGGTGCTATGAACAGCCACCTTCCCGGTGTTGACATCGTAATTATCAGGGTGTGGGTGAGACTGGTGACTCGTTTGTCACACTGCGTGGTTCCCCCAGCCTCCAGTTTTCCGAAGACTCGTACCTCGTATGGTGCGTCTCCCGTTATGGGTACAACCGCGTGTGTAGGTGGGCAGATGTAGTGTCGCGTCACGACCTTGCATTTCCGTAAATCCTCGGGCGCCATGCGTATGTAATTCCGATTTACTCGGTCGACCACCACGAGTTCTTCGGTCGTTTCTATGTAGTAGTAGACGTTCCCCGCACCCCGTGTGGGTAGTGGATACGTCCGACTCACGCTGTACTGTCGTTGCCCGATCAGCGGTATTTCGATTACCGTGACCACTGTGCCGTTGGTATAGTATGCGTGCACGGTACATGCACGCAGCAGCGCCGCTACGCGACCCCGCTCCGCCGCGGTCGGGAATGAGCTGCCCGGCGGGAGGTAGGGGAGCGCAGCAGCGAGGTATGCGGCCAGCTTGCGTGGCGGCAACACTCTGAGACTTAACTTCCCCTCTTCCGCTTCCACGGCCAACTCGACCAGCCCGCGTACGTCATCCAGTAGCCCCTCCACGTACAGGCCCACCGATGCGAGACTCTCATCGAGTCGTTGACGTCGTGTAATCCGATCCATGTGTAGCTCGAGGCTAGCTCGGACCCGCGTAATCAGTTTCTGTAGCTGCATCTCGTTATCCTGTATGTTCTGAGCTGTGGAATTAAATACTTCCATGGCTGCCTCCACCACCTGCAGCTGGTTGCTTACGGCGTCCTTGAGCACCCCTTGGTTCGTACGCAGCGCCGCGAGCTCCATGTCTATCTCTGCGGCATCGTGAGCGTCCATATTTCCAGTGATGGTCCGAATTACGGTACCCAGTCCATCCACCAGTCCTCTTCGGTGTCTCCCCGCGGAGATACCCAGGAGATCGCGGACGGTTTCCAGTCCGGTTTCAATTTTCCGGGCCTCCTGTGTCACTGTATCCTCGACCGTGCCGCACAGCCCGTCCGGGTCAGGACCCTCCATCCTGTGGCACGCGTCAAGTAACCCACGGAGGATTTCCGTGACCCTGGTGCACCGATCCATTACCGGCCCTACGTTGAGGGCTACCGCCAGCTTCCATGTGGTCTCCGTCTCCGTTAGAGTTCCCAAGTCCCCATAGTAAATCCCTGGCTGGTTTTGAAATGGCTCCATTCGGTAAGCTGGATTGGCCCCGGTCACCCCTGCGTGCACCAGCAGCAGAAATCTGTAACCGGAGAAGGGTTTGGATTACCGACTCCGGTCAAACGAAGTTCTGCTGATTGCGGAAACGCCGTTCTCCTCCTTTGGTTGCTATTTTATTTCCCCTGTAGTCCTGAGTCTTCTTGCGGGGTCTCGGCAAAAAATCCGCTCATATCTCCGGCAGCATGGGACGTGAACACCCTCATTTCGTCGAGGCGCCGCGTGATCCTCGTCGCCGCAACACCTCCATGCGTCGCTACGCCCTACAGGCCTTCATGGCGATTCTGGTGAGTTTACCATTGGATTATTTTTTCCCTTTTCTCCTCTTTTTTTTTCCCTTGGAGGTTGTGTCCACCGTCGTGCTCTGTTTTCAGCCGCGGCGATCCGGCGCCCCTGATGCCATCGAAGAGCGTGTCTACCGCTGCGCCCACCTGCTGGGTCTATCCGCACCCTTGGTAGCCCTTGAGCTTCCGGGTCGAAGGGCACTCCAGGAGTGGCGGTCGCTGCGTCGGCTGGGACCCGTATTCCTATGGTTGGACGACTCCCATCCAGACCCCCTAGGCCTCCAAAGGCTTTTCCATCAGGACATTGACGGCCTCTTCACCCCCTTCTGATTCACTGTACCCTCAATGTGATAGACGGGTATAATAAACGGAAAATATACATATATTTTGGCTGGTACGCATTTTTTCCCCCATCGTTGCTTGCCTCCGTTTCCTTCCTTGTTGCGTGCTGCCGTGTATTAGTTCGTAAGCCTTGTCCGTATGCCGTGCGGTATGATAAGCGCTACACCAGCCCCGCCGTCCGTGTGCGTGCGTGCACCCGAGCGCGCCACACAGACTGCCGGTGTGAGCCACCTCGCCCCGTTAGTGCTCTATCGCTAACTTCAACCGGTTTACGTGCACCGTGAGCCGCCCCCGCCCCTTCTGGATGACGAAGGTGACCGGGGTAAGCTGCTCCAGTATTTCGTACGGACCGACCCACTTCGGACTAAGCTTAGCTGATCGGCCTCGACGAACGGCCTCGTCGTGTAACAAGACCCGGTCCCCGACCCGGAGCGTAGTAGGTTTTGCGTCTTCGTCGTACCGCGCCTTCACCTTCTCTTTCTCGTCGATAAGCTGCTGGCGAGCGATGCTCCAAGCGGCCCGCAACCGTTCACGCAGTTCGCTGACGTAGTCCTCATACGAGTAAGCATCGCGCGGTGCTTGGCGAACGGCTGTGGGCAGCTCCGCCGGGCCACCGAACACGAGCTCGTATGGAGTGACCCCCGTTGCCGTGTGCGGTGTTGTATTGTATGTAAACATCGCATACGGCAGCCACTCATCCCAGTTGCTCTGCTCTTCGTCAATAAAATGTCTGAGATTTTCAGCGAGAGTGCGATGAGATCGTTCCATAGCCCCATTGCTCTCCGGGTGATAAGCGGTAGTCTGAATTTTCTTCATGCGCAGCAATTTACACACCTCCTTGAAGGTGGTACTCAAAAAGTTTGTCCCCTGGTCGGAGAGGACGGTTGTCGGTGTGCCATACCGGCATATTACTTCCTCCACGAATGCTCGGGCAACCGTACTGGCCTCTTGGTTCGGTACGGCCACCGCTGCACTGTACTTCGTCAGAGCATCCTGGAAGGTAAGAATATATTTATTTCCCCGCGGGGTCCAGTGATGCCAGATTAGGGGAGGAAAGAATTTGGAGTGTACCCCTTCCACATCGTTTTTGGTACAACAGCGTGTTAGGAGAAGTAGCCGGCGCACGGCGCTCACAATTATGCCACGGCCAATCGCGTCCCTCGACGACCCAACCTCTTCTGACGTCGCGGCGGTGAATACGAATTTTCCAATAAAAATTCAGGATTATTATTTTTTTTTAATTTAGCCGAATTCGATGAGTCGGAATAAAATCGGTTAAATTGACAGGGCCTGGTAACTGGGTGTTAATAATTGTAAAATACGAAATACAAGTATGGATATGGATAAAAAAATTATGGTTACTTAGGTTATTTCCGTCCTGCCGCGGGAACGAGGCAACATGGCCGACAAACATGAGCTGATTGGCGGCGTGTTGAAGAGATGCTATTGGCAGCGCATAGTTGCGACCGATGTATGATGCGCGGAGCTGACCGCCAGCGGCCGGCGTGGTCGGTAGAGGGGACAGCTGAAAACGGCCTTGGGATGGAATTCCATCCAGTCTGGCATCACTGGCGGGGTCTCTGGGAGTGGCCCAACCATGTCTATTGCCATCTTCCCGAACGCCTCCCCCGGGGTATCCGTCACGACCATCGGTGCTCGCTTTACTCGGCTGAGTTTATTTTTTTGGCACTTGAGACACGCGGTAACGTGCTCCTCGACGTCCTTCCTCAGCCCAGGCCAGTCATACTTCATACGGATCCGTTGCACCGTCCGTTTCACCCCCGGGTGGCCCCCGAGTGGTGCATCGTGATATTCCGTGATTATCCGATTCCGGTCGTCCGGCCCTGGGCAGTCCGTATCGCCGCGCTCGTGCTCTGCCCCGTGCGGCCCTGCGCTGCGCGGAGTATCGCTGTCCGCCTCACACGGTGTGCCTCTCGCTCCCTCTTTCGCTCGGGCTCGCGTTACAGCACATATGCGGCTCAGCGCGTCGGCATTGGCGTTGCGTTTGCCTGCCTTATACTCGATGTTGAATTCGTGTTCCGACAGTTTAATTTTCCATCGCATGAGACGGGAACCCGGATCCTTTACCCCGAACAGCCAGGTAAGGGGTTGGTGATCTGTCACCACTGTGAAACGGGTTCCGTACACGTATGGCCGAAACTGGGCGATAGCCCACACAATTGCGAGCAACTCCTTTTCTGTAGTTGTATAATTTTGCTCCGCCTTAGACAGTGTACGACTCGCATAGCAGATAGGTAAATCCTCCCCCACCTTTCCCTGCGACAGTATCGCACCGATAGCTCTGTCCGAGGCGTCCGTAGTAACAACAAACGGCCTCTCAAAGTCAGGATACTGTAGTACGGGCGCCGTAGTCATGGCGTCCTTGAGCTTCTCGAAAGCCGCGTCGCGCACCGCTGTCCACTCGAAGGTCGTATCTTTATGTACGAGCTCGGTGAGCGGTTTAGCGATTTTAGAAAAATCACGGATAAATTTTCGGTAGTACCCAGCCAGCCCCAGGAATGACTGGACACCCTTCACGGTGGTTGGAACCGGAAAATTCCGTACCGCCGAAATTTTCTCCGGATCGGCTCGTACGCCGTCCTCCGAAATTATGTGCCCCAAATAATGGGTTTCCTTCCTGAGTAGTCGGCATTTTGCAGGCTGTAGCGCGAGGCGGGCCTCCCTCAGGCGTTGGAAAACCTCCCTGAGCCTATCGTTGTGTTCCCTGAGTGTTGTACCGTGGATGACTATATCATCCAGATACACATAGCATTTAATACCGTCCAATCCGGCCAACACGGTGTTCATAAGCCTCTGAAACGTGGGGGGGGGGGGCATTTTTCAACCCGAACGGCATCCGTGTATACTCAAAATGCCGCTGCGGGGTAGAGAAAGCAGTTTTCTCGCGGTCCCCCGCCGCCATCGGGATCTGATGGAACCCCGAGGCGAGATCCAGCGTGGAAAAATATTTTGCGCGGCCCAGCTGGTCCAGTATCCCGGTAATATTCGGCAGTGGATACCAATCGCCGACCGTGACCTCGTTCAACTTACGGAAATCTACCACTACACGCAGTCGACGCACCCCGTTTGGATCGGGTTTTTTTGCGACGACCAGTAGCGGCGCATTCCATTGACTCTTGCTCGGCTGTATCACTCCATCGGCAAGCATTTCTGCGGCCTGCTTTTCCACCTCACGCTTGTGAGCCTCCGGAAGCCGGTAGGGGTGTACCTTTGTCGGTAGGGCCCCGGCCTTTAGGGGAATGCTGTGCTCTGCCATATGGGTGCACGGCAACTTGTCCCCGGGGAGGTGAAATATATCCTCGTACTCACTTATCACTTCCGTGAGCGAAGCTCTCTCTTCCGGGTTGAGGTGCGAGTAGTCGAGCTCGCTATGCAGCAGCTCCAGGCGCCCAGTCCCCCTACCCGCGCGCTCCGCGCCTCCTCCGATTACAGCAACCGTGTTATTGTACACGGGCTCCAGTTTCACCGTGGGCCGTTGCACCACCTGCTCGCACTCGCTCATGTTCACTAAGCTGACCGTGCAAGTGTTCCCCCTCGGGGGCGTGACACACGACCCCATTATCACCTCGAGTATCACCGTGCTCCTTTCCACTAGGCTAACGTACTTGCTCTTCGTTCTGGCGTTGGCGATCGTCTCACTCCGTGGCGGAAGCGTCATTCTTGACCTACCGTCGATTAATGGCATCTCGAACCCATAGATTCTAATTGACCTACCCCCGATTATGTCGGCCTGGTGCCTGCTAATCAAATCCATTCCCAGGATCCCGGGCACCGACAGGGGTACTTCTTCGGTTACAACATAGAAGGGATGTTTCACCACTACCGCAGGGACACCGAGCGTTAATATCACGACGCCCTTGGGCCGGAATTTTTGCCCCGATACCCCCGTGAACTCCGCCTCGCAATCCTGTATGGTTGCTCCCGGTAGTAGACTGTTTTCCTTTACTAAGCAGCACTGCGCCCCCGTGTCAGCCTTCAGGGTAATTATACCTTCGGCTACATCGGGGCACTCGATGTCGAAATCGTTCACCGTGCCGCTGGCTGGCAGGGTCACCTGCAACAGCTGCCGTGGGGCGGGGATGGGCTTCACCGTAACCGTTTGCACGCTCAGCAACCCTATCTCCTTTCTCCCGATCACCCCCGTCTCCGGGCTTGCCTGCGAAGCCTGGCGGGCGCCCTGAGCTCCGTTATTCCCACCCCCGGACTGTGTCGATCCTCCATTGCCGTTGCCGTTACCCTTCTGGCCCTGCTTCCTCTTCCGGCAGTCCTGGTAAGTATGCCCCTTCCTTTTGCAGTAACCACAACTCACCTCTATCTGATGGACAGTCTTCACGGCCCCCGGCAAGCTCGTACCTGCCCCAGCCTGGGTGCAGTCCCGACGGAGATGCCCCGTCTTACCGCAACCGTAGCAAGCCTTTTCCCCGCTACCCTTGGCCTGGGAGGCTGTGGACTTCCGCTGCGTGCCGTCCTGTGCAGGCCCTGGCCCCTTTGCTCCGATCATACTCTGGATTTCGATGGCCCCCGTCGTCGCCTCGTGGAGGGTGGAGAAGTTTCTCGCCCTTACGAGCATCTGTACCTGCTATGAAGACCATTTTCGAAGATCGCCTGTGCATACTTCCGCGTAGACTCCTCGAGAATGCGAGCATCCCTCTCGGACTCCACTTTCTCGGTCTGCTTGGTAACCCGCTCCGACGTAAGGTTCTCGGTGCGTGCCACGTACGCCGCGACGGTTTCCCCGGGGCCCTGCCGCAGGGAATGAAACTCCACCTGGAGGGCTGCCAGCGACTTCCACTGCCCGTAGAGTGCCTCCAGCTCCGTCCGTAATTCCTTGACGGTGTATATATTTTTGTGCCGCAGTTCCCGCATGGCCCTCCCGGTGAGATGACTCGATAGTATCAACTCCAGGAACAGCCCCTGGTCCTCCCAGTGCACCCTCCTTTGAACCGTTTCGCAGGAGTAGAGGAAGGCATCCAAATCGTCGGGCCCCCCTCCACGGAATTTTACCGACGTCTTCAGGGCTGCTTCCAGCGATAGCTTTCCCCTCGTCCTTGAGGCGGGAGACCCCGCGTCCGGCGGGGCACCCCCCTCAGCTCCACTCCGTCGTGGATCCGACTCCAGCTCTGCCACTCGGGCCTGGAGTGCTTGTATCAGCTCGTACGGATCGCTATCCACTTCCCGCAGCGTGGTAGCTAGATCCCGTCGTGCTCCTGTGGACCCTCGGGTCAACTGGTCCCGTCGCCGGTCGCACTCTCGCTGTAGTGCCGCGATGGCATCTCTCTCAGGGATATGCGCTCTCGCATCGTCCGCCGGTGGGGGAAGCTCGTCCGACCGCGCCGTCCGTCGCGGTATCGCTCCCAGGCTCTCCCCGGCAACCCCTCGTCCTGCTGGCACCCTGCACGCATCTTCGCACCAATTTCCTCGTCGATCATCTGCTCCGAGATTTGGCGGAAAAATATGCCACGTGGGGGGTGTAATTCCGACTCCCCATCGCTGTAATCCGCGAAGGATGTACCCCGCCGGGGGTTGATTCCAAACTGGCCCCGCAGGCTCTCCGCAACAGCAGCCTGCCTCCCCCTGGGCAATCCTTCCGAGGGAGAGAGATGTTGGACCAGCGCCCGCCTCGTCTGTAACGTGATATCCCCCAGGGCAGCCTCCAGCTGGGCCATGGCCCCCGGCCCGTCCGCAGGGAACTGCTCCCCCTCAGAAGCACTCCGCTGGGGCAAATGGGAGCGGTTGTTGTCCGCCATAACGCGTCTTCGACCCCTTTCCCACGTAGCAACAGGAGAAATCTAACCCCCACCCCGACTACTGGCTTTGACGAGAGATATTGCAAGATAGGTAACCGTCACTTACAGGTTGAAGCTCTGCGTTGACATCCCTGGGTCGTTGGCAATCTGCTGGATCCGTGGTACCACGAACTCGTCCTCGGCTGCTGCGGCTGGCGGATGATTCGTTGACCTTTCTCCTTCCACAACCCGTCACCGGTCTCGGCCGAGCTGTACCAGCGATTACTCCGGCGTCTGCGTGCCGGGTCTCACTACTGGGTTTCGGAAGCGTGTACTCGTACCACTTACGCACACCTCCACAGTCTGTACTTTTAAGTTTACCGTTTTTCACGCACTGATTCTACTACGGCAGATCCCACCGCTGCCACCAAAATGTTGTGCCCGCCGACCGTTTTACTGTGATGGAACGGGAAGGGAGGGCGTTATCATTTAATTATTTATTTTTTGGGGATCTTTTACCGTCGAAGAATTGGAATTCACGTAGAATTAGTTTGTGTGTTGGTTTTATTACAAAGTTACAATTTTCTTTTACAATTATCGGTACCGACTTGTACCTTTACCGAACCGTGCGTAGCCGGTAGACCCTAAGCACCCGTGGGAGAGTGCAGCTACCGCGGTTCGGGAGTCTCGCTTCGTGCAGCGATTCAATCTCGATTCGAAAACTTGACTGACGTTGGTCGTCACCCTGATCATTAATATATCCCTGATCGGAGGGTTAGTAGGTCGACTCGGTCGCTGCACCCGCTTTGATATTAGCCAACAGTGCTGCGCCAGCGAGACTGTGCTGGCGCAATGGCTGCGAGCGACGAGCAATCGATTGGGTCATCGACCGAGTCACCGTTTTACAAAATGATGACCGCGGCTTTCGACACTCCCTTAGGAATGTCGAATGCAACTAAATATTCTTTCCGAAATTCTGGGGCACAACAATCGACTTTCTGAAAAAACACCATCGTTTTTTTTTCGAAATTTTTTATCCAGATTCCGTGTCCGATTGTCGAAATTTTAAGCCCTGAGTGAGAGTGGCAAATTCATATTTACTAATTTTCCACGAATTTCGAAGTTTATTGAAATTGGAAAACTACAAACTTCAATGAATATTCCACGAGTGTAGATAACAATTAAAGTCAAAATCATTTATTTTCGAGTTAAACAATTCGATTAATTAATTTATTCATGTTTCAATGATCGAAAAAGATTTCGATTCGGCAGAAGATAAATAATTTTCACGTGAACTCTTTAATCCTTAAATGTAGATGAATATTTAGTTGTTTGCGATTTCGCGGAAAATGACGCGTTTGTCGTCCAGGATACCGCACTTGGATTTCACTGGAATAATAACTAAGCAACGATATTTCCGGTCGTGATTTACTCGAGACAGAATGCTCAATCACCCCAACTTGATAATATTATCGGACTGCAACCATCATGATGCAATAGCTGTCCACGTATACTGTAAAATTATTAGAAACTTTGCTAAGGCACTATCGACGCCGACTAGAGTTCATTATTTTTCGGATGGTGCACCGCAGCAATTTGAAAATTATACAAACTTCGTCAACTTATCACCATGAAGAAGATTTCAGGATTCAAGGGGAGTGGCAGTCTGCAATTACCATCGAACCAACAAATAACTACCCCGCACGAGTTGTACGAATGGGCTTCAAGATCAATCACATTGCCAGATATAGAGATAAAACTTTCACCTCAAGCGGATTATGAAGCAGCTGGCAAACAACTCAAATCACGGTTTAAAGCGGCCAAATGGATACCAGAAACACAGAAAATACGTCACATAATTTCAGAACCGAACAAAAGAGTTCACGTAAAAAATTATTCATCTTCTATCGAATCGAAATCTTTTACGATCATTGAAACATGAATAAATTAATTAATCGAATTGCTTAACTCGAAAATAAATGATTTTGACTTTAATTGTTATCTACACTCGTGGAATATTCATTGAAGTTTGTAGTTTTCCAATTTCAATAAACTTTGAAATTCGTGGAAAAATAGTATATATGAATTTGCCACTCTCACTCGGGCTTAAAATTTCGACAATCGGACAAGGAATCTGGATAAAAAATTTCGAAAAAAAAACGATGGTGTTTTTTCAGAAAGTCGACTTTAGTAATTTAGATGTAAAAAAAGTAATGTACATAAAAATAAAAAAAATTTTTAATATTTTTTTCTAAAAGATGACCTCATTCCGCATATTTTGACGGGCGAGCGATTGAATTCGGATATTTTGCCTTGGAGATATTTGCATTCGAAAAATCGGTTGACGACATTTTAAAAAATTCATAACTAAATAAATAATACCGGCAAAAATCTAAAAAAATTGTCGAATGTTGTCGTCATCGTGTACTTTAAGGAAAAAAAATTTCATCCAAATCGAAGGCCGGTCGGGTCAGAAGTGGCCGGTTTCAAGTGGAATCCCTCATATGTAGTTATTCGGGAAAGGTAAACAAAAGATTCCGGGTGCATGTAGAGAACCGATTGCGCGAGTCACGAGTAGGCACGAATGTACGCACGGGGTGGAGGCAAGCCCCCACCGTGCGTCAGCAGCTTACGCCTTGCAGTGTAGTAGGGGTACGCTCTCGAAAGGGAATCGAGGGGAAAGAGCTACGCGCGCACTTATCGGGCGTGCACTTAGCGGGAGGCTACTATACGCACGGCCGTAGAAATCGTGGTTGAAAAGTGTTCCCCGAACCGTGTACAAACTCCAAATCAGTGTTGCCAGATTGAGGGGAAGGGACGTTTTGGAGAGCCCCCCACCACGCCTTTTTCGAAAGGCGCTTGAGGAGAGGCAGCTGGGTAACGCCGCCTCCAGACGCATCAAGTCAATAGCATTACTCGACGCGCTGCCTATCGACTTCCGTGTAGTTTCTTCACTGACTTGCTCCGTTGAGCGCCAACATTCAACATGTGCATGCAAATAAGATCTGTCGACTCGGCTAAGTCTCGTCGGCTTTCCCAACGTACGCGGTGCCAAAATGGAATGTAATTGGCACATATATTAATAATGAATCTAAGTATTTAGCAATAGCAGTTAAATGTAAATATCGTTCCTAGTATGATCATACCATATGTGTTGCAGACGTTTGCAAATAAACGTAAGGCCGATCCGCTGATTGGTCGGACCATCGACATATAGATATGGACCAATAACACTGCAAGAAAAAGTGAAATCGTAATAGAAAGAGAAGAGACTAGGTGGGTTTATCCCTCTCTCACTCTCTCTTTCACGGAAAAGAGAGAGAGAGAAATAAATCCACCTAGTCTCTTCTCTTTCTATTACGATTTCAGTTCACCTTGCAGTGTTATCGGTCCATATCTATATGCCGATGGGTCGGACGCGGTTGGAGAAACATGCTGCACTCGTGTTTGAGGTTATGTGATACATATTTCCCTCGTTCTCTCTCGTTCCACCGCAACCGCCCATGGCGCTATGTCACTCGAACTCATGGTGATCCAGTCTATGTATCACCTCACCTAAAAGGGATAGCACAGCTCCCACATGCGGGGAAGTTCCCAGTCTGGTAACGGTATTAAACACGAGTAAAAAATTTTCCCCAAAATTACAATTTCCCTGTGCATCATCGAGCCATTATGATTTTGCAGTGATAGCTTGTTGATTTTGCTCGGAATCCGAGCAAAGTGTCCGAGTGCGAGGCTCGGATACATATTTTGAATATTAGCGCGCAAGCGTAGTAGGTTAGGACCAGTTAGGACGGTCGACAAGCGGATGGTGAAAGCGACGCTATCGGTTGCGGCGGTTTTGGGTAGCTTGCTTCACAGCTGGAGCCAGTAATTCGTCAGGAGCCCGGCAAAAAATATAGCTGGAAAGGGTAACGGACACGCCCACGTGCGCGATAAAATCGCGCAATCTGGCAAGACTGCTCCAAATACGAACCGGTGTGAAGTAAGCGTACCTTTGAACGCAGCCCTGCGGTTCTCAACTCCGACGCGACGACGCGTTCTTCGCGCTCAGTAACGGTTATTTTAAAAGCAACCATTATCAACCAATTACCATATATTTTCCATATACTTCGTTTCACCATATATTTCGTTGTATCGTCGTTTCGTTATCGACTAGTGGATGTAATACGGTGGGTGTTATTTTTACACTGAATACTTACGTTTATATTAATTTCATACTAAAATGAAAAGAGTTATGCTAGCGAATTCTGTGCTGGATGTTGGAGCAGTGAGGTTATAATTTTGCAGCCGCAACATTCAGATCACCAAAAAGCCCAACACGCAACGACGCAGTGTACTGCTTCGTGGCATGTTATGTCTATTTTTCAAATACATTTGTGTGTTTCAGATCCATCAATGGGGAAAATATGTGCACTAACTAATTGTCGCACAATTCTACATCGCTTCCGTAAAAGGAAAAATGATCGGTTATCCGAGCACTTACAAGCGTTTGTTCAATTATCGTCAGGAGGAATGCGGACCCGGTGGTTGTCTCACGGAAATGTGCATATAATTGAGCATTACTATGATCAGCAAACAAGCCGTTAATTCTCTTCTCGAGATGCTCTATCCGCTTTTTTAACACCGTTAAGGTCCACATGTGACCGAAAAATACGACGATTACAATAAAAAAATTTATCCCCGCAAAGCGTTTCAATGGATCAAGGATTACAAATTCGTTGGGTGGGGCCCGAGAAGTTTGTTTCCGGAATATTTGGAGATGGGTGAGATATTGACATCTATGCGCAGTTTTTATAATTATTCTTATAATTAAGTTCTTATGATTATGCGTAATTGATTTTTTATTTTGTAAATTATACTCTCGCTCGAACGTTTGAATTACAATTCGACTCACGCGAGAATTAAGGCCTCGCTGGATTGATCGTTGGCAAAAAGTTATGCAGTGAGAAATTCTGAAATAATTCATCCATTATCGTTCCATCACGAAGTATCGTTCCTTAAATTTTCAAGACTGTGGGCCATTTTTAATATTCATCCAGCAAGACCTTAAATCCACATTTTTTAATCTTAATATCGATTCACTGGAATCGACAAAATTGCTTTTTAATATAAAAAAAGATTCGTTCTTCCGATCTATCTTATTTTTTAATTCACGTCGTTTTTTTCATTTTCTCTCCCAATTAAACAACGAATATTAGGGAACAGTACTCATTTTAAACAAAAACAATCTCACAAATCTCGATTTACAGTTTTGCATTACGGATTCGTCACAATCTTCGTAGCGGCATTTCCCCTGGCGCCGTTCTTCATGCTGTTGAACAACGGTTTTGAGATGAGACTGGACGCCAAAAAATTATTGACGATGTATCGAAGGCCCGTGGGCCGGCGTGTGAGAGATATCAGTATATGGTACAGAATTCTCGACTCGATATCGAAATTGTCGGTTATCACAAACGTGAGTGTCGTTAAATTTACGATAATACACGACCGGTGTTGCAATGTTATTTTCTTGTATTTAATTTATATTCTTAGAATGCGATTGCAGTTGCAATTCAATTATTCTACCTTTGATCTCTCTTCGTCTATCAACGACGATTCAATCAATTCTATATAAAAATGATCAATCCCATTCCTTCGAAATCAAGAGCCAAAGATTGATCGTTGTACAGAAAGAAGACTAAAACAGGACTTTTGCAGTCCTGTATGCGAAATAAAAATTAGCACTGACTCTAAAGTGAAATTTTCTTTGTGTGTTTCAGGGTATCATAATCGCATTTACTTCAAACTTTATTCCAAAGCTCGCTTATCAGTACACAGTGTCAGATGATTATTCTCTTAATGGATTTCTTTGATTTTCGCTGTCCGAAACTGACACGTGTTTGTATCCGGATTTTCGGGAACTGCCGACTTCGGAGAAAAAATACATCGCGATCGTATACTGGCACTTATTGGCCGCGAGACTGGTTTTCGTCGTTATATTCGAGGTATCGAATCGACTTGTATTCAATATCTCGATCTGCTCGGGCGTCAAAGAAGCCGAAGAATTTTTTTTTATATTCATTTATTTATTAGGTTGTGTAATAAATTCCTCGACGAAATTAACCGAAATAACTTAAATAAAGCAGATAGATTTGTAGGGAAAAAAATATATAATACAAAAACGGCGGGAATTTATTACACAACCTGATAGTTATTTATTTATTTATTCATTTATTAATTTATTCATTTATTCATTCATTCATTTATTCATTTATTCATTTATTCATTTATTCATTCATTCATTTATTCATTTATTCATTTATTCATTTATTCATTTATTCATTTATTCATTTATTCATTTATTCATTTATTCATTTATTCATTTATTCATTTATTCATTTATTCATTTATTCATTTATTCATTTATTCATTTATTCATTTATTCATTTATTCATTTATTCATTTATTCATTTATTCATTTATTCATTTATTCATTTATTCATTTATTCATTTATTCATTTATTCATTTATTCATTTATTCATTTATTCATTTATTCATTTATTCATTTATTCATTTATTCATTTATTCATTTATTCATTTATTCATTTATTCATTTATTCATTTATTCATTTATTCATTTATTCATTTATTCATTTATTCATTTATTCATTTATTCATTTATTCATTTATTCATTCATTCATTTATTCATTCATTCATTTATTCATTTATTCATTTATTCATTTATTCATTTATTCATTTATTCATTTATTCATTTATTCATTTATTCATTTATTCATTTATTCATTTATTCATTTATTCATTTATTCATTTATTCATTTATTCATTTATTCATTTATTCATTTATTCATTTATTCATTTATTCATTTATTCATTTATTCATTTATTCATTTATTCATTTATTCATTTATTCATTTATTCATTTATTCATTTATTCATTTATTCATTTATTCATTTATTCATTTATTCATTTATTCATTTATTCATTTATTCATTTATTCATTTATTCATTTATTCATTTATTCATTTATTCATTTATTCATTTATTCATTTATTCATTTATTCATTTATTCATTTATTCATTTATTCATTTATTCATTTATTCATTTATTCATTTATTCATTTATTCATTTATTCATTTATTCATTTAACCATATATCCATTTATTCATTGATTCACTTATTCATTCATTGATCCATTTAGTTATTGATTTATTTATTCATACATTTCAGAATGCGGTAGCGATGGTGATGATTTTCGTACGTTGGTGTATACCAGATATGAGTCTCGAACTTTGGGACAAGATCAGACGCGAGACCTACATAACGAACGAGATAATAATTCAGCAAGAGGCCCAACGTGCGCTTTTGAGAAACGGAGCTATCGACGAGCCAGAATTCACTCGTCAGCGTATACAAAATCGCGAAAGCGCCGAGAGATGGAACAGGGTGATGAGCACATCGCTCTGAACGTCCGATTTCGACCTACAAGTACACGGAAGTCCGGTCGCGCCCCACGACGATCAAAAATTGAGCGAGGCTGCGGTTTGACATCGCTCCGGAACTTTGCAAAACGCATTCCGTGTTTCATGATTCAATTTACATGGGAGCTCTAGTCCAACGTGCCTAAAATACACTCGTAGGTAATTCATCGATCAAACGATGATCTTGAAATCGAAGAGAAATAAATAATATCTAGATGAAACGTACGATTTCATTCATTTCACCGTCCACGAATCGATTTTTCCAGCATTAAAGAGAAGATTAGAAAAAAGAGAGAAAATAAACAATTCTCTAATAATTTCCGACAAATCTCGAATGTCCGTCAAATGGAAAAAAGATGGTGCAAAAATTGTCCACACTGAAAAATAAATGTAATAACCGCGGGCGAAAAATATTCGACGAATTGAATTGAACTTTTCTTCGTGGTGTATTCAAATATCTTTATTTGTTCACTCCTAATTAATCGGTATACCGTTTACGATTGTACACGTGGTTGTACTTTTTGTCGTGTCCAATTGTCAGGAATATAAATTTTCTATTCTTCATTTTTTTTCATTACTTTCGCTTCGTTTTCATTATTTTATTTATTTATTATCATTCAATTATTCCCAATCTTTTACTCTCTCTGTTTCGCTCTGGCGATAAGTTCCGTTAAATAGTCTTCGTAACCGATCTTTTTATTCGTTTCCTTTCTTTTTATAATTAGTTACGAGCCGCGAAGCGAAGATAAATAATATTTACACGTTTTTTCGCTTCGTTTCATTCTCCGATGACCAGCGATTGGCCGTCGATTCGATTTTAATTCTCACCGCTTAGCCTTAAGGGGGCACATCTGTGTAGATTGCTGGAAAAGTAGGTAAATTTTCGGAACTATTGTTTCAAAAACAGTTTGTCCGATTTAATCCAAGTTGGTTTTATTCGAAAGTATATACATTCAGGTATGTTGACGATTATTTATATAAATATATAGCGAGTATCCAAATTTCAAACGCGTTTATCTCGAAACACGCTTTTCAAAGTCGGTTCCCACTTTTTTTTAGATAACGGATTGACCGATTCCTTTAAAATTTGGACACAATAGGCACGGATAGGCGATGAAGTTCGGCACGTAGGATTTTTTTTTTAACTAATTTATTTATTTTTTCATCAACCAAAAAAGGTCGTAAATTGAGGTTGAAAAGTGAATTTCAATTTCAATCAAGCGCTATTTTGTGAAAAAAAATAAAATAGAAAAAATCCTACGTGCCGAACAGCTCAAGATTTACACTTTGAGAATCTTCTTGAAATTTTTTTTTCAAACCAACCGCCTGCGAGAAAAAGGGGGAACCGTGAACCGTGCCGTCGACAAAGTTGTTTCACGCCGGCCAGAATAACAGCGCTCCCATTCAGTATATATTTACATGAAAAATCTTCAACATACCTCAATGTATATACTTTTAAATAAAATGAACTTGGATTCAATCAGACAAATAGTTTTTGAGATAATAATTCCCAAAATTCACCTACTTTTCCGGCAATCTACACAGATGTACCCCCTTGATGCGCGATTGAGATATAAAAAAATCATATCTCAATATTACTTTTTTCAAAGTTACACTTTTGAGCTTCAATCTGAGCCTTGGCTTGTCAAATTTCAGTTTTTTTCGAAAGTTATGAACTATTTGATATTCTACTTTTCAAACGATTGTTTTTCACGAGTTTAATTATTGCTAAAGTTCATTCAGAAAAAATTCATAAATATGTATCAATTTTATCATCAAGCAGAAGGTGCAAGCGCGATTCATACACTTCTATCTTGCAATCTAAGCCTTGGTTCGTTCAATTTCATTTATTCATTCGTGTGTATGTTGTTGCACGTTGCAATAATTACGTTATCATGAAAATAAATATACCTGGTTTGCGATCGTAATTCCTGCATTAAAAAAACAAAGGCATGCAAAGTAAAACTTTGCATACTACTTTTTAATTGTTTTTTCCTTTTTTACAAATGTATGAGGAAGCTCATCAATTTTAGCTTTCTCATCAAAAAGTTTGAAAAATTCCATGTAGCGAAATTGAATACAGTAGCCTCCCGCTAAGTGCACGCCCGATAAGTGCGCGCGTAGCTCTTTCCCCTCGATTCCTTTTCGAGAGCGTACCCCTACTACATTGCAAGGCGTAAGCTGCTGACGCACGGTGGGGGCTTGCCTCCACCCCGTGCGTACATTCGTGCCTACTCGTGACTCGCGAAATCGGTTCTCTACATGTACCCGGAATCTTTTGTTTACCTTTCCCGAATAACTACATATGAGGGATTCCACGTGAAGCCGGCCACTTCTGACCCGACCGGCCTTCGATTTGGATGAAATTTTTTTTCCTTAAAGTACACGATGACGACAACATTCGACAATTTTTTTAGGTTTTTGCCGGCATTATTTATTTGGTAATGAATTTTTGAAAATGTCGTCAACCGATTTTTCAACTGCAAATATCTCCAAGGCAAAATATCTAAATTTAATCGCTCGCACGTCAAAATATGCGGAATAAAGTCATCTTTCAGAGAAAAATATTAAAAAATTTTTTTATTTTTATGTACATTACTTTTTTTACATCTAAATTACTAAAGTCGACTTTCTGAAAAAACACCATCGTTTTTTTTTCGAAATTTTTTATCCAGATTCCTTGTCCGATTGTCGAAATTTTAAACCCTGAGTGAGAGTGGCAAATTCATATATACTATTTGTTGTTAGGATCGGGTGATATTAAATTCGGCAACTCGTGGATGGCCATGATGAACGTGGATATAAACCAATTTATTAAGTAGATAACAAAAACATGTGTCGATGTAAGTTTCTCTGAGGCAAGTGAGAAAAAGGAGAATAAAGAGGGCGCAAGTGCCCCAGCTCTCGATTGCAGCGCTGGGCAAGCATGCGCAGACTAGTGTCCGCCATTTGCTGGCGCGTAAATACGAATTAACAAAATACATTATTGTATCTTTCTTAAATTTGGTTCAACACTCCCTCTCAATATGTATTTTCACACTCACTCATACTGATATACATTTGTACCCTTTTGTTTTGGTTTCTTTTCAGGATAGATCCTAATTTTATTTTATTTTAACTGTCGCACATCACTTCGCACTTTAGCCATACCTAACATTTCTCGCAAGCAAACGAATTGCTGTTTCGGCAATGCTTTGGTCAAAATGTCCGCTTGTTGCAATGCACTCGGTACGTAGTGTAAGGTAAAAAGTCCTTTGTTGTATTTTTCTCTCGCGAAATGATATCTCACGTCTATGTGTTTAGACCGTTTGTGAAATTCCGGGTTTTTAAGTAAACGAATGGCACTTTGATTATCTAAATTTAATTTTGGTTTTTCTTTGGCTTTTCCCAGTATCTCGGTTCTGAGACGTTCTAGCCATATTAATTCTTTTATAGCTTGTGCCGCCGCTATATACTCCGCTTCGGTAGTCGACAGCGCGACCACTTTTGCCGTTGCGAGCACCAAGCGATCAAATTTCCTCCAACCTTGTACAGGTATCCGCTAGTCGACCGTCTCGTTTGAGTGTCGCCAGCATAGTCCGAGTCACAATAACCAATTAGGTTGAGATCACTTCCGCTTGAATATTTCAAACCATAGTTTACCGTTCCTTTCAGATACCTGAGTATTTGTTTTACAGCATTCCAATGGATCTTAAGAGGGTTCGCTAAGTGCTGACTTACGCTGCTTAAAGCGTACGCGATGTCCGGGCGTGTTCCCACTCCAAGATACATCAGGCTTCCAACAACTTCACGGTATGGTGCATCTTCCGCGGTTTCAGGATTCCCGTGCAGTCTTGGATTCAACTCGCGATTCTTGTCTGCCGGGATTGACACTGGATTCGACTCCATCATGTTATACTTTTGAAGTAGCTTCTTCGCATAGCTCGATTGGTGCAGTATCATTGTTCCATCTGTCGATTTATCGATCTGAAAACCCAAGTAGAATTCGGCGTTGCTTAAGGTTATTTCAAATTCTTTGCCCAATGCTACGAGCAAATCATTTGCTGTATCGACGTCCTTTGCGGCTACCAACCCATCGTCAATGTAAATCGCAAGAATCGTTGTAATACTGTCACCTTCATTCGTGAACACACACGAATCTGAAAAAGTTTCCTTGAGATTGTTGTTCTTCAAGAAATTGGAGAATCGACTGTTCCAACATCTTGAGGCTTGTTTCAATCCGTAAATACTTCGTTGCAGTCTACACACACGTCTCGTCCCATCATGGTAGCCTTTCGGTTGGTTCATCATTATTGTTTCTTCTAGCTTCCCGTTCAAGAAGGCAGTTTTGACATCAAACTGCATTAATTTCATTTTGTTTGCAGTTGCAATAGAGAGAACCATCCGAAGAGAATCGAACTTCATGACCGGACTAAAAGTTTCTTCATAATCGATTCCGTGTCTCTGCGTAAATCCTTTTGCTACTAATCTAGCTTTGTACCGATCGACAGTTCCATCGGGACGTCTTTTAATTTTAAAAACCCATCTACTGTCGATCACGTTCTGTTTTTTTTTATTTGTGTCTAGAGTCCAGGTGCCGTTTTTATTTAGCGACGTTATTTCGTCATCCATCGCTTGCAGCCATTTTTCTCTATCGTGTGTGGTTATAGCCTCTTCGTAGCTCCTTGGCTCTTCATTGACAGCCATAAAGAGATTATCCACATCGACGAAACTATCGAATTTTTTTGGTTTTTGAATCTTTGTTCTGTCTCGTAGTTTTCTCGTCGGTTGAGGCTCCACGATATCCGATGCTGTCGCTTCGACAACTTCATCCCCCGATTCATCTGCTGATCGAAATGAAGCTGTACTTTCGTTCGATTCGATTTCATTTTCGACGCCATCATCACTTGAATTGTCGTCTGTGATTTCTTGAATTACTGCTTCCGATGAATCTTTTCTTGATGCTTCTTCTTTTCTCGATGCTTCTTCTTTTCTTGATGCTTCTTCTTTTCTTGATATTTCCTCTTCTTTCGATTCGACGAATACGACGTCTCTGGCATATTTGACCTCATTCGCTGATTGTTGCCAGATTCTGTAGCCTTTCACATTCTCTCCGTAGCCAACGAATACTCCCTCTGAAGCTTTGCTGTCCAGTTTTCGTCTTTTCTGTTTCGGGATGTGTACGAAAGCTTTTACTCCAAAAGTAACGAGTTTCGGAATGTCGTGTTTTTTACCGCTCCATGATTCTAGCGGGGTCTCCCCCTCGACATTACTTTTGGTCGTACGATTGAAAACGTAGGCAGCAGTATTTGCAGCCTCTGCCCAAAGTTTCTTCGGTAGGTCTCGTCCATGAAGCATAGCTCGAACAGCCTCCATTATCGTCCTATTCTCCCTTTCAGCAGCTCCGTTTTGTTCTGGACAGTATGCCACCGTCCGTTGATGTTTGATTCCCAAGTCATCTGTAATCTTTTTTATTTCTCGATTAACAAATTCTAAACCATTGTCGGTTCGAATACATTTCAACGATTTTCCAGTTTCATTCTTCATAATTTTGATATACTCGGTCAAGCAACGTGCAACTTCATTTTTGTTTCGAATGAAGAATAAAGTTCTATGACGAGAATAGTCGTCTTTGAATAGCAAGAAATATAACGACCCTTTCAGGGAAGGTTCTTGCATGGGTCCACACAGATCGGCATGCACCAACTCACCCGTTTGTGAGCTTCTGTTTCGTTTTTCAATTGTTTTCGGAAAAGGTTTTCTATGCATTTTTCCATGAATGCACCCTTTACAAACCGAATATTTTTCTTTACTAACCTTAATATTCTTGTTCTTTAAGTACTCAACGACATGATCAAAATTCTGATGCGCTAGTCTCTCGTGCCGTGTCTGAAGATCAATTTGTTCAGCAACGCAGACTAAATCATCTGTCGATACCTCAGGCATCCGAACTTCCAACTGCGCTACGCACAACTTGTGCTGACGGACACCAACGAGCTCAATTTTTCCAGAGCGTACGAACTTGCAGCCTTTGGCATCTGAAGATTGTCGCATTCCTTTGTCCAAAGCAGCTCCAGCAGAAAAAAGATTGTAGTGAAGATCCGGAACAAACAACACCCCAGCGAGATATTTTGCGTTCCAGCGAAGGCCATCGAAAGCGAGTACATTTATTTCTCCTTTGCCGAGGGCCTGAACGACTTGATTATTTCCCATTTTGATTGATCGAGGAACCTGAAACGCTTCGTATACTTTGAAAAATTGTTTCTGATGGCACATATGATCCGTCGCACCAGAATCTATGTACCAGTCAGTAGTCTTTACGTTCTTGTTCTCTGTCGATAAAAGGGATACTCCAATTAGAGCTTCACCTCTATTTTTTTGATTTTTCAGTTTGTAACAATCTTCTTTCCAGTGACCAGGTTTTTTACAGTAATTGCACGTACCTTGTCTTTTTTTCTTGACAGCGGTGTTTTGATTTCCAGTTTTAACATCTGTTGCCTGTGCCGGCGCACCGCGCGACCGATAGGGAGCAGGTGGGAAGGCACTTTAACAATTATTTATTTATTTTTACGTAGGTATCTACCGTAAAAGATTAGAATCCACGTAGATCAGTGAACAAATTGGTTTATTTAGTTATATTTATCGGTTAATACAGGGTTTACACAATGCTTTATTTACGTTATCCCGACCGGACCGCGACTCGAATTGGCATACGCCTAGACACCATCCCTTGGTGTAATTCGACGGTCCGGGAGTCTCCTGCTGAAGGCAGATGGCTCCTTCACGATGCAAAACAAGACTGCTGCTTGGTTGGTAGCTGGGTCTCCCATTACGACTTCCAACCAAGGGTTCAATAATCTAATCGTCTATATTAACAAAATGTGTGCGCTGTGAAGTGCTGACTACCCGTCAGCATTCGAGGGTTCAGTGACTGTTCGCGTCAGCTGCTGACGGGCAGCCGCTCATTGCACTCAGTCACTGCCCTCGCTTTCGACATTCTCCGGGAATGTCGAAAGTTGCAAATATTTCCTTAGTTTTTTATGATGAGTTTTGGCGGCACAACACCCCTTCCCCCTAAAAAGTAAAAATTTATTTTGAAGAAATTAATTTTTACTCTGATTATTAATTTACTCCAATTCTCATTCTTGCCCTCGTCTCTACCTCATTCTCGCTACCACGCAGTTCTCTGGCGACCCAGTGGCCCCGAGACTTACCGATACAGTCGTGGTCGGGGACGTCGTGGAATTCTGCTGACGTCGGTATAACAAGAGATAAGCTATGGCACAGTCCAGAGCTACTAACGTTAACGTAATGATTTCGGTTACAAAACTACTATTAGGGATCGGAGTGTACGACTTGTTCTCGACTTCGGACAGAGTGAGGTTCCCAACATCAGATCGCCGAAACCTCGGACGGTTACAACGCAACTACCTGTCAAAGCCAGAATGCCTGTCGATATAAATTTTCGCGTTATCCGCTACGTTTATCCTCTAGAGTTTTTCCCCGTTCTCTGTAGAGTTTTTTTTTTTTTTTTTTTTTTTTGCTTTCTCAGACGTTCCGCGGGTATGGGGTTGAACTTCCTCCTCCCCACCGTGTCTCTTCGGCCCTTGTCGGACCGTGGGAGGGGGTTGAAGGGCCCCTGCGCGATTCTACCGTCGAGGAGAGGGTGGGCATAGCTGCTGCCCGAGTTCTTCACGGTTTCCTTGCCGATGTCTCCGTCGCTCGCATGCGACGAATGGAACTTGCTGTCTCTTACGCTTCCGCACTGGTTGCGGGTGTGAGCCCCCTCGTTCCTCTTGGTTGGCGTAAAGATGACGCCGTCCTTTTCGCTCTTGCGCGGCGTGAGCCTCTCGCCGTCTCCCTCGCCGTTCCGTGGCGTGTGGGTGTTGTCCTCGTTGTCGCTATTGCGTGGCGTGAGCGTCTCGCCGTCTTCGTCGCTCCTGCGCGATGTAGGCGTCTCGCCGTTTCTGTTGCGTTTGCGCGACGTGTGGTCGTTCGTGCTGGCCCCACTCTTTCCGTCGGCTTCTTGGACGGGTGGTAGTGGGTCAGCCACGTAGGGAGCTGTGTCGTGCTGACCAGCTTCGTCCCTGTCGCGGTGAGCGTTTCTCGCTTTTTCCTCTGCCGGGGCTCCTACCGCTGCGCGTTTGCGGCTTGGAGCATCAGCATCTGCGTTTTGCTTTCCTGCTTCACGATTTTTAGCACAATCGTGACGTTTCACTCTACGAGTGATAGGTATGGGTGTCTTATGTTTCCCCTCGGCGACGATGGGAGCTGTCGTGTGTAACTCTACGACGCCAACGAATTTATTCCTTACTTTTTTTCGTGCGTTCGTCTTATGATGCGGGGGTGGCTCCTCCTTCGGCCCTCCATCGATTAGTGGCATCTTATGGCCGTACATCTTTATCATCTCGCCTCCGAAGATGTCAACTTTATGCTTTTTGATAAAGTCGATACCTAGTAGCCCATCTACTTGCAACGGTACGTCTTCCGTCACAACGTAAAAAGGGTGCTTAACTATGACTGCGGGTAGACCGAGGGCCAGTAACACGACGCCTCTCGGTCTGAGCTTTTGGCCCGATATACCTTTAAGCTCGACGTTGCAGTCCTCAATCACAGTTTCGGGCAGCAGTCTGCTAGCTTTGATTACGCAGCACTGCGCTCCCGTGTCGGCCTTTAGTGTCAGCTGCCTTTTGATGGCATCCGCTGACTCGGTAACGAAATCATTCATTGCGCTGCTGCCGGTCAGTGTGACGTGTAGCGTTTGCAGGGGGGGTGGAAGCGCTCTTGCTGACAGCGTGAGTACGCTCAAGGTTCCTATGGTCTTTCTCTCTGCTACCCCCGTATCAGCGTTTGATGGGTGCTTCCGTTCACCCCCTTGTCCGTCGTCGTCCCTTCCCTCGTCGGATTGCGACTTCCCGTCGTCGCTCTTGCTGCTTCTTCGTCGGTTTCGCCGACGCTTTCTGCAGTCTTGGTAGCCATGTCCTGTCCTTTTGCAGTTCCCACAGTAGAGCTCGATCTGGTTTATGGCCTTGACTGCCTGCGGTAGAATTGTATGCTTGGGTTTCTGCATACAGTCTCGTTTTAGATGCCCTGGCTTGCCGCAGTTGTAACAGGTTCGTTCCTCTTTGACCTCGGGTTGCGTCGATGCCGATTTTCTTCGGGATTCGCCATGTGACGCCGCGGACCTTGGCTGGATCGCTGCGTCAATTTCAATGGCTGCTACCACAGCCTCGTGAAGGGTTGCGCAATTTCTCGCCCTCACGAGCACCTGAACCTGCCCGGTTAGGCCGTTCTCGAATGTGGCCTGTGCGTATTGCCTGGTCGACTCCTCCACTGCTCGCGCGTCTCGTTCGGATGGGGCTTTATCCGTAGCTTTATCCACCAGCTGAGACGTGATGGCCTCTGCCCGTGACGCGTATGCAGCAACGCTTTCGTTCTGCCCTTGCCGCAACGAGTTGAGTTCCATCGAGAGGGCTGACAGCGACTTTTTCTGGCCGTATAGCGCCTCGAGCTCCGAACGGAGCTCTGCGAACGTGAAGATATTTTTGTGGGTCAGATCCATGGCTGCTCTTCCTCCGATCTGGCTCGCGAGGATCATCTCCAGTAGTGCCCCGTGCTCCTCGTACTCCACACGTCGGCATACCGCGTCGCAGGACCGGAGGAAAATCCGCAACTCGTCGGCGGAATCCCCGTCGAACGTGCGGACGTATTTGAGTGCGTGCGCGAGGGGCATTATTCCCGGACGCCGGTGCTGGGGTGGCTCCGGGACCTGTTGAGGATTTCCCCCGGCCCGGAGTCTTTGCAGCTCCTCATTCATCTCCCTCATCTGCGTCCGCATCTCCCTTATCAGTTCATACGGGTCACTGTCGACGTCACGGAGGGTTGCTGCGGTGCTTCCCCGCCCTGGCGGTCCTACTTGCGTTAGTCTGGCCCGGCGCCGGTCGAGCTCTCGCTGCAGGGAAGCGATCGCATTCCGCTCATCGCGCTGTCCTCCCTGATTCAGGGGTGTTGGCGGCCGTGTGGCCCGTGGTGAGGGAATGGGTGCTCTACCCTGCGTTCGCTGGGGGTGCCCTGCCGGTGCCTGTGTCCGAACCGGTGGCGGGAGACCTGCCCTCCTTGCCATGGCCGCTATGTTGGCTTCCACCATTTGGCTCGAGACGGGCCGGGAGAATATGTCGAGGGGCTCGCCCTCCTCGCTTTCCGAGTCGCTACAATACACGAACGTCGTCCCTCGCTGATGGTTCGCCCGGCCGTGCTCCTCAGGATTCCTCGTGGGTGTGACTTGCTCGTCAACAGCTTGCTGAATCTGGGAGGAGGATAAACTCCTCAAAGCTCGACTCGTTTGTTCAGATATGTCCAGGAGCGCGGCCGCCAGGCCGACAAAAGCCTCAGCTCCTAACGCCGGGCGCTGCGAGGTTCCTTGGCGATCCTCCGGGCTCGGGGTAGAGCGTTTGTCGTGCGGCATTGTTTTTTTTGTCAAAATCTAACCCTTTTTTGCAACAACTACTATCGCGGATGCGGGACTACTGGCTTTGACTTTTGGTAATTACGTTAAATAACCGTCACATACGGGTCGATGTTCCCTGTTGCCGTCCTTCGTCCGTGGTTGTCGGTGAGGCTGCTCCTCTTCGTCCTGCAGATCCGTGGTCCCTTCCTTGGCTGATTCTGCGTCGTCGGATGGCCCGATGTCCTCGTCCTCCACAGCTTGTAGCTCCTTGGCAAGGTTCCCTCGCGATAACGCCGACGTCTGCGTGTCAGGTTTCGCTCGGTCTGCGACGTGAGGCCAATGCTCGCTTCACTCGCTCTGTTGTTGACCGTAACTGACCAACGTTAAGTTATCACTGAATCTACTCGGTAGATCCCACCGCTGCCACCAAATGTTGTGCCGGCGCACCGCGCGACCGATAGGGAGCAGGTGGGAAGGCACTTTAACAATTATTTATTTATTTTTACGTAGGTATCTACCGTAAAGATTAGAATCCACGTAGATCAGTGAACAAATTGGTTTATTTAGTTATATTTATCGGTTAATACAGGGTTTACACAATGCTTTATTTACGTTATCCCGACCGGACCGCGACTCGAATTGGCATACGCCTAGACACCATCCCTTGGTGTAATTCGACGGTCCGGGAGTCTCCTGCTGAAGGCAGATGGCTCCTTCACGATGCAAAACAAGACTGCTGCTTGGTTGGTAGCTGGGTCTCCCATTACGACTTCCAACCAAGGGTTCAATAATCTAATCGTCTATATTAACAAAATGTGTGCGCTGTGAAGTGCTGACTACCCGTCAGCATTCGAGGGTTCAGTGACTGTTCGCGTCAGCTGCTGACGGGCAGCCGCTCATTGCACTCAGTCACTGCCCTCGCTTTCGACATTCTCCGGGAATGTCGAAAGTTGCAAATATTTCCTTAGTTTTTTATGATGAGTTTTGGCGGCACAACACATCTCTGTTATGACGATAATTGTTTTTCATAGATTTTTCAAAACCTTTTTGCGCAGTAAGAGCTTGATCCTCGTTGTCTCTCCGATTCTCAAGTCTCACGTCCTCCGCCAGTAGCCTCTCAGTCAGGTTTCGAAGAGTTCGCTGATCATGAGTTGTCGATTCCCACGCCGTAATGAAAAAATTGTAATTTTCAGGAAGAGTCATCAGAATCTTCGTAGAAATCATCGAGTCGGAGATTGTTTCTCCCAAATTCCTCAGCCGATGAGCCAGATCTTCAATCTTCGCGATGTGCTCCACCATGCTGTCGGTCGAATTCTTCGTAGTTTGATACCATTTTTGTTGCAAAAGGTGTATCCCAGTTTGATTGCTTTGCTCGTACACACTACACAATTTTCCCCACATCTCTTTCGAGTTTTTACAGTTAATTATGTGCAGCAATTGCGTATCCTCGACACTTGTGGCAATGAGTTTCTGGGCTATCACGTCCAATTTGGCGCGTCTCGCCGTTTCCGACTCAGTCGTCGGTGCCACGGTGTTTTCCGAAACGAGTTCAAAAGCACCCTGTGCTTTTAGCAGAAGAGAAACTTGGAATTTCCACGTCGTCCAATTCACCGAGCCTTTCAGCTTGGTTATTCTCACCGAATCGCCTTCCATTATCATATTCAAAAGTTATCTGCACGTGGCACGATAACCTCACAAAAACCGAGTTTTCAGGGAAAAAGAAAAAAAAAACGGAATGGAAAAGTCTTTCCAACGAAAATATCACACACAACGTCCTGGGCCCATAACCTGTTGTTAGGATCGGGTGATATTAAATTCGGCAACTCGTGGATGGCGATGATGAACGTGGATATAAACCAATTTATTAAGTAGATAACAAAAACATGTGTCGATGTAAGTTTCTCTGAGGCAAGTGAGAAAAAGGAGAATAAAGAGGGCGCAAGTGCCCCAGCTCTCGATTGCAGCGCTGGGCAAGCATGCGCAGACTAGTGTCCGCCATTTGCTGGCGCGTAAATACGAATTAACAAAATACATTATTGTATCTTTCTTAAATTTGGTTCAACACTATTTTTCCACGAATTTCAAAGTTTATTGAAATTGGAAAACTACAAACTTCAATGAATATTCCACGAGTGTAGATAACAATTTAAGTCAAAATCATTTATTTTCGAGTTAAGCAATTCGATTAATTAATTTATTCATGTTTCAATGATCGTAGAAGATTTCGATTCGGTAGAAGATGAATAATTTTTTACGTGAACTCTTTTGTTCGGTTCTGGAATTATGTGATGTATTTTCTGTGTTTCTGGTATCCGTTTGGCCGCTTTAAACCGTGATTTGAGTTGTTTGCCAGCTGCTTCATAATCCGCTTGAGGTGAAAGTTTTATCTCTATATCTGGCAATGTGATTGATCTTGAAGCCCATTCGTACAACTCGTGCGGGGTAGTTATTTGTTGGTTCGATGGTAATTGCAGACTGCCACTCCCCTTGAATCCTGAAATCTTCTTCATGGTGATATAAGTTGACGAAGTTTGTATAATTTTCAAATTGCTGCGGTGCACCATCCGAAAAATAATAAACTCTAGTCGGCTTCGATAGTGCCTTAGCAAAGTTTCTAATAATTTTACAGTATACGTGGACAGCTATTGCATCATGATGGTTGCAGTCCGATAATATTATCAAGTTGGGGTGATTGAGCATTCTGTCTCGAGTAAATCACGACCGGAAATATCGTTGCTTAGTTATTATTCCAGTGAAATCCTAGTGCGGTATCCTGGACGACAAACGCGTCATTTTCCGCGAAATCGCAAACAACTAAATATTCATCTACATTTAAGGATTAAAGAGTTCACGTAAAAATTATTTATCTTCTGCCGAATCGAAATCTTTTTCGATCATTGAAACATGAATAAATTAATTAATCGAATTGTTTAACTCGAAAATAAATGATTTTGACTTTAATTGTTATCTACACTCGTGGAATATTCATTGAAGTTTGTAGTTTTCCAATTTCAATAAACTTTGAAATTCGTGGAAAATTAGTAAATAAGAATTTGCCACTCTCACTCAGGGCTTAAAATTTCGACAATCGGACAAGGAATCTGGATAAAAAATTTCGAAAAAAAAACGATGGTATTTTTTCAGAAAGTCAATTTTAGTAATTTAGATGTAAAAAAAGTAATATACATAAAAATAAAATTTTTTAAAAATATTTTTCTCTAAAAGATGACTTTATTCCGCATATTTTGACGTGCGAGCGATTAAATTTAGATATTTTGCCTTGGAGATATTTGCAGTTGAAAAATCGGTTGATGACATTTTCAAAAATTCATTACTAAATAAATAATGCCGGCAAAAATCTAAAAAAATTGTCGAATGTTGTCGTCATCGTGTACTTTAAGGAAAAATTTCATCCAAATCGAAGGCCGGTCGGATCAGAAGTGGCCGGTTTGACATGGAATCTCTCATATGTACTTTATGTATTTCAGATAAATATTGTATACCTGATGTAAGTGGCGCATTAATATGTATTAATTTTGCATCTTGAATTTAGTAGGATCATATAATTTATTATATTGCCAAAAAAGCTTCCGTAGACTTCTTCCAACTATTAACTGTCATTTTTATATTTTTTGTTTCACGAAAAACCAGCTGCATTGCAAATGTTTTTTTATTCTCTCGAAATTGAAAGGAGTTGAAGTATGACGAGAAATAGTGGTTGACTCCAAATCTTAGGCCTCTAGATTTATTTCTCACTATACTTCTGTATTTGATATTTTTACTACTTTCGAAGGTTTCGAGGCGTGGTGAGTCTTTATTTCTGAATTAAATTCATGTTGTCACGAGTGTTTTGGAACGGAATTTTCCTGTTCTTTCAGATGAAATTATAAGATCTCAGTATCAAAAATGTTTTATGATTTGAGGCAAAAAAACACAAAAAACTTCATATCTGGAAAAGAATATTTTTTTTCTTGGTCCCAATTTTTTGTAATATTCCCATGATTATTATAAAGCTACTGTATGGATTTCATGATGGAACTCAGAAATTTACGGTACCCAGAAATTTTTGAATATTATTATATATAAAGGAATATTATGAAAAATCAGAAATACAGAAATACGGGTATTTCTGATTTTCCATAATATTCAAAAATTTCTGGGTACCGTAAATTTCTGAGTTCCACCATGAAATCCATACAGTAGCTTTACAATAATCATGGGAATATTACAAAAAATTGGGACCAAGAAAAAAAAATTCTTTTCCAGATATGAAGTTTTTTGTGTTTTTTTGCCTCAAATCATAAGAAAACATTTTTGATACTGAGATCTCATAATTTCATCTAAAAGAACAGGAAAATTTCGATCCAAAACACTCGTGACAACATCGATTAAATTCAGAAATAAAAACTCACCACGCCTCGAAACCTTCGAAAGTAGTAAAAATACCAATTACAGAAGTATAGTGGGAAACAAACCTAGAGGCCTAAAATTTAGAGTCAACCACTATTTCTCGTCATACTTCAACTCCTTTCAATTTCGAGAGAATAAAAAAACATTAGCTGAAAAGGGGGTTCAGTTCGTATGGAATACCCTATGTAAACAAATACATATTTATATATGTATATAATGGGCATTCTTAGTGCAATCTTTCAACTGTGTATGCGCATTTCGATATTTATTACACCATGTTTCAAGTAAAACAAATAAAATAAATAACATTAAAAATGTTAATATACTTAACAATTTTCCTGCAGACTATTAATATGTAGCTGTTTGAAATTGTGAATAAATCCGTTTATTTTTGTGAATAGTTAATTGGTATATAGAAACCATTGGGAATATTTAACAGGTATATTTTGCATCGAATTGATTTTAAATATTTCCGCGCGAATGTGAATTCGATAAAAAACATACATATAGTGATGTTCATCCTGCTTATTGAGGGGCGCCGGTGCGCTGGCGGCTGCCCCCACCTTGCACTGGCAACTGTCCCCACCACGCGCAAGCAACTCGTCGCTCCGCTACCGATTGTGTGGAGTGGAAGTATCTCACTAAGTGCGCGTTTTTACCCCTACAGCCCCACAGGCGCGCACTTAGCGGGAGGCTACTGTATCATTATCATTATCATTATCATTATCATTATCATTATCATTATCATTATCATTATCATTATCATTATCATTATCATTATCATTATCATTATCATTATCATTATCATTATCATTATCATTATCATTATCATTATCATTATCATTATCATTATCATTATCATTATCATTATCATTATCATTATCATTATCATTATCATTATCATTATCATTATCATTATCATTATCATTATCATTATCATTATCATTATCATTATCATTATCATTATCATTATCATTATCATTATCATTATCATTATCATTATCATTATCATTATCATTATCATTATCATTATCATTATCATTATCATTATCATTATCATTATCATTATCATTATCATTATCATTATCATTATCATTATCATTATCATTATCATTATCATTATCATTATCATTATCATTATCATTATCATTATCATTATCATTATCATTATCATTATCATTATCATTATCATTATCATTATCATTATCATTATCATTATCATTATCATTATCATTATCATTATCATTATCATTATCATTATCATTATCATTATCATTATCATTATCATTATCATTATCATTATCATTATCATTATCATTATCATTATCATTATCATTATCATTATCATTATCATTATCATTATCATTATCATTATCATTATCATTATCATTATCATTATCATTATCATTATCATTATCATTATCATTATCATTATCATTATCATTATCATTATCATTATCATTATCATTATCATTATCATTATCATTATCATTATCATTATCATTATCATTATCATTATCATTATCATTATCATTATCATTATCATTATCATTATCATTATCATTATCATTATCATTATCATTATCATTATCATTATCATTATCATTATCATTATCATTATCATTATCATTATCATTATCATTATCATTATCATTATCATTATCATTATCATTATCATTATCATTATCATTATCATTATCATTATCATTATCATTATCATTATCATTATCATTATCATTATCATTATCATTATCATTATCATTATCATTATCATTATCATTATCATTATCATTATCATTATCATTATCATTATCATTATCATTATCATTATCATTATCATTATCATTATCATTATCATTATCATTATCATTATCATTATCATTATCATTATCATTATCATTATCATTATCATTATCATTATCATTATCATTATCATTATCATTATCATTATCATTATCATTATCATTATCATTATCATTATCATTATCATTATCATTATCATTATCATTATCATTATCATTATCATTATCATTATCATTATCATTATCATTATCATTATCATTATCATTATCATTATCATTATCATTATCATTATCATTATCATTATCATTATCATTATCATTATCATTATCATTATCATTATCATTATCATTATCATTATCATTATCATTATCATTATCATTATCATTATCATTATCATTATCATTATCATTATCATTATCATTATCATTATCATTATCATTATCATTATCATTATCATTATCATTATCATTATCATTATCATTATCATTATCATTATCATTATCATTATCATTATCATTATCATTATCATTATCATTATCATTATCATTATCATTATCATTATCATTATCATTATCATTATCATTATCATTATCATTATCATTATCATTATCATTATCATTATCATTATCATTATCATTATCATTATCATTATCATTATCATTATCATTATCATTATCATTATCATTATCATTATCATTATCATTATCATTATCATTATCATTATCATTATCATTATCATTATCATTATCATTATCATTATCATTATCATTATCATTATCATTATCATTATCATTATCATTATCATTATCATTATCATTATCATTATCATTATCATTATCATTATCATTATCATTATCATTATCATTATCATTATCATTATCATTATCATTATCATTATCATTATCATTATCATTATCATTATCATTATCATTATCATTATCATTATCATTATCATTATCATTATCATTATCATTATCATTATCATTATCATTATCATTATCATTATCATTATCATTATCATTATCATTATCATTATCATTATCATTATCATTATCATTATCATTATCATTATCATTATCATTATCATTATCATTATCATTATCATTATCATTATCATTATCATTATCATTATCATTATCATTATCATTATCATTATCATTATCATTATCATTATCATTATCATTATCATTATCATTATCATTATCATTATCATTATCATTATCATTATCATTATCATTATCATTATCATTATCATTATCATTATCATTATCATTATCATTATCATTATCATTATCATTATCATTATCATTATCATTATCATTATCATTATCATTATCATTATCATTATCATTATCATTATCATTATCATTATCATTATCATTATCATTATCATTATCATTATCATTATCATTATCATTATCATTATCATTATCATTATCATTATCATTATCATTATCATTATCATTATCATTATCATTATCATTATCATTATCATTATCATTATCATTATCATTATCATTATCATTATCATTATCATTATCATTATCATTATCATTATCATTATCATTATCATTATCATTATCATTATCATTATCATTATCATTATCATTATCATTATCATTATCATTATCATTATCATTATCATTATCATTATCATTATCATTATCATTATCATTATCATTATCATTATCATTATCATTATCATTATCATTATCATTATCATTATCATTATCATTATCATTATCATTATCATTATCATTATCATTATCATTATCATTATCATTATCATTATCATTATCATTATCATTATCATTATCATTATCATTATCATTATCATTATCATTATCATTATCATTATCATTATCATTATCATTATGATTATCATTATCATTATCATTATCATTATCATTATCATTATCATTATCATTATCATTATCATTATGATTATCATTATCATTATGATTATCATTATCATTATCATTATCATTATCATTATCATTATCATTATGATTATCATTATCATTATGATTATCATTATCATTATCATTATCATTATCATTATCATTATCATTATCATTATCATTATCATTATGATTATCATTATCATTATCATTATCATTATCATTATCATTATCATTATCATTATCATTATCATTATCATTATCATTATCATTATCATTATCATTATCATTATCATTATCATTATGATTATCATTATCATTATCATTATCATTATCATTATCATTATCATTATCATTATCATTATCATTATCATTATCATTATCATTATCATTATCATTATCATTATCATTATCATTATCATTATCATTATCATTATCATTATCATTATCATTATCATTATCATTATCATTATCATTATCATTATCATTATCATTATCATTATCATTATCATTATCATTATCATTATCATTATCATTATCATTATCATTATCATTATCATTATCATTATCATTATCATTATCATTATCATTATCATTATCATTATCATTATCATTATCATTATCATTATCATTATCATTATCATTATCATTATCATTATCATTATCATTATCATTATCATTATCATTATCATTATCATTATCATTATCATTATCATTATCATTATCATTATCATTATCATTATCATTATCATTATCATTATCATTATCATTATCATTATCATTATCATTATCATTATCATTATCATTATCATTATCATTATCATTATCATTATCATTATCATTATCATTATCATTATCATTATCATTATCATTATCATTATCATTATCATTATCATTATCATTATCATTATCATTATCATTATCATTATCATTATCATTATCATTATCATTATCATTATCATTATCATTATCATTATCATTATCATTATCATTATCATTATCATTATCATTATCATTATCATTATCATTATCATTATCATTATCATTATCATTATCATTATCATTATCATTATCATTATCATTATCATTATCATTATCATTATCATTATCATTATCATTATCATTATCATTATCATTATCATTATCATTATCATTATCATTATCATTATCATTATCATTATCATTATCATTATCATTATCATTATCATTATCATTATCATTATCATTATCATTATCATTATCATTATCATTATCATTATCATTATCATTATCATTATCATTATCATTATCATTATCATTATCATTATCATTATCATTATCATTATCATTATCATTATCATTATCATTATCATTATCATTATCATTATCATTATCATTATCATTATCATTATCATTATCATTATCATTATCATTATCATTATCATTATCATTATCATTATCATTATCATTATCATTATCATTATCATTATCATTATCATTATCATTATCATTATCATTATCATTATCATTATCATTATCATTATCATTATCATTATCATTATCATTATCATTATCATTATCATTATCATTATCATTATCATTATCATTATCATTATCATTATCATTATCATTATCATTATCATTATCATTATCATTATCATTATCATTATCATTATCATTATCATTATCATTATCATTATCATTATCATTATCATTATCATTATCATTATCATTATCATTATCATTATCATTATCATTATCATTATCATTATCATTATCATTATCATTATCATTATCATTATCATTATCATTATCATTATCATTATCATTATCATTATCATTATCATTATCATTATCATTATCATTATCATTATCATTATCATTATCATTATCATTATCATTATCATTATCATTATCATTATCATTATCATTATCATTATCATTATCATTATCATTATCATTATCATTATCATTATCATTATCATTATCATTATCATTATCATTATCATTATCATTATCATTATCATTATCATTATCATTATCATTATCATTATCATTATCATTATCATTATCATTATCATTATCATTATCATTATCATTATCATTATCATTATCATTATCATTATCATTATCATTATCATTATCATTATCATTATCATTATCATTATCATTATCATTATCATTATCATTATCATTATCATTATCATTATCATTATCATTATCATTATCATTATCATTATCATTATCATTATCATTATCATTATCATTATCATTATCATTATCATTATCATTATCATTATCATTATCATTATCATTATCATTATCATTATCATTATCATTATCATTATCATTATCATTATCATTATCATTATCATTATCATTATCATTATCATTATCATTATCATTATCATTATCATTATCATTATCATTATCATTATCATTATCATTATCATTATCATTATCATTATCATTATCATTATCATTATCATTATCATTATCATTATCATTATCATTATCATTATCATTATCATTATCATTATCATTATCATTATCATTATCATTATCATTATCATTATCATTATCATTATCATTATCATTATCATTATCATTATCATTATCATTATCATTATCATTATCATTATCATTATCATTATCATTATCATTATCATTATCATTATCATTATCATTATCATTATCATTATCATTATCATTATCATTATCATTATCATTATCATTATCATTATCATTATCATTATCATTATCATTATCATTATCATTATCATTATCATTATCATTATCATTATCATTATCATTATCATTATCATTATCATTATCATTATCATTATCATTATCATTATCATTATCATTATCATTATCATTATCATTATCATTATCATTATCATTATCATTATCATTATCATTATCATTATCATTATCATTATCATTATCATTATCATTATCATTATCATTATCATTATCATTATCATTATCATTATCATTATCATTATCATTATCATTATCATTATCATTATCATTATCATTATCATTATCATTATCATTATCATTATCATTATCATTATCATTATCATTATCATTATCATTATCATTATCATTATCATTATCATTATCATTATCATTATCATTATCATTATCATTATCATTATCATTATCATTATCATTATCATTATCATTATCATTATCATTATCATTATCATTATCATTATCATTATCATTATCATTATCATTATCATTATCATTATCATTATCATTATCATTATCATTATCATTATCATTATCATTATCATTATCATTATCATTATCATTATCATTATCATTATCATTATCATTATCATTATCATTATCATTATCATTATCATTATCATTATCATTATCATTATCATTATCATTATCATTATCATTATCATTATCATTATCATTATCATTATCATTATCATTATCATTATCATTATCATTATCATTATCATTATCATTATCATTATCATTATCATTATCATTATCATTATCATTATCATTATCATTATCATTATCATTATCATTATCATTATCATTATCATTATCATTATCATTATCATTATCATTATCATTATCATTATCATTATCATTATCATTATCATTATCATTATCATTATCATTATCATTATCATTATCATTATCATTATCATTATCATTATCATTATCATTATCATTATCATTATCATTATCATTATCATTATCATTATCATTATCATTATCATTATCATTATCATTATCATTATCATTATCATTATCATTATCATTATCATTATCATTATCATTATCATTATCATTATCATTATCATTATCATTATCATTATCATTATCATTATCATTATCATTATCATTATCATTATCATTATCATTATCATTATCATTATCATTATCATTATCATTATCATTATCATTATCATTATCATTATCATTATCATTATCATTATCATTATCATTATCATTATCATTATCATTATCATTATCATTATCATTATCATTATCATTATCATTATCATTATCATTATCATTATCATTATCATTATCATTATCATTATCATTATCATTATCATTATCATTATCATTATCATTATCATTATCATTATCATTATCATTATCATTATCATTATCATTATCATTATCATTATCATTATCATTATCATTATCATTATCATTATCATTATCATTATCATTATCATTATCATTATCATTATCATTATCATTATCATTATCATTATCATTATCATTATCATTATCATTATCATTATCATTATCATTATCATTATCATTATCATTATCATTATCATTATCATTATCATTATCATTATCATTATCATTATCATTATCATTATCATTATCATTATCATTATCATTATCATTATCATTATCATTATCATTATCATTATCATTATCATTATCATTATCATTATCATTATCATTATCATTATCATTATCATTATCATTATCATTATCATTATCATTATCATTATCATTATCATTATCATTATCATTATCATTATCATTATCATTATCATTATCATTATCATTATCATTATCATTATCATTATCATTATCATTATCATTATCATTATCATTATCATTATCATTATCATTATCATTATCATTATCATTATCATTATCATTATCATTATCATTATCATTATCATTATCATTATCATTATCATTATCATTATCATTATCATTATCATTATCATTATCATTATCATTATCATTATCATTATCATTATCATTATCATTATCATTATCATTATCATTATCATTATCATTATCATTATCATTATCATTATCATTATCATTATCATTATCATTATCATTATCATTATCATTATCATTATCATTATCATTATCATTATCATTATCATTATCATTATCATTATCATTATCATTATCATTATCATTATCATTATCATTATCATTATCATTATCATTATCATTATCATTATCATTATCATTATCATTATCATTATCATTATCATTATCATTATCATTATCATTATCATTATCATTATCATTATCATTATCATTATCATTATCATTATCATTATCATTATCATTATCATTATCATTATCATTATCATTATCATTATCATTATCATTATCATTATCATTATCATTATCATTATCATTATCATTATCATTATCATTATCATTATCATTATCATTATCATTATCATTATCATTATCATTATCATTATCATTATCATTATCATTATCATTATCATTATCATTATCATTATCATTATCATTATCATTATCATTATCATTATCATTATCATTATCATTATCATTATCATTATCATTATCATTATCATTATCATTATCATTATCATTATCATTATCATTATCATTATCATTATCATTATCATTATCATTATCATTATCATTATCATTATCATTATCATTATCATTATCATTATCATTATCATTATCATTATCATTATCATTATCATTATCATTATCATTATCATTATCATTATCATTATCATTATCATTATCATTATCATTATCATTATCATTATCATTATCATTATCATTATCATTATCATTATCATTATCATTATCATTATCATTATCATTATCATTATCATTATCATTATCATTATCATTATCATTATCATTATCATTATCATTATCATTATCATTATCATTATCATTATCATTATCATTATCATTATCATTATCATTATCATTATCATTATCATTATCATTATCATTATCATTATCATTATCATTATCATTATCATTATCATTATCATTATCATTATCATTATCATTATCATTATCATTATCATTATCATTATCATTATCATTATCATTATCATTATCATTATCATTATCATTATCATTATCATTATCATTATCATTATCATTATCATTATCATTATCATTATCATTATCATTATCATTATCATTATCATTATCATTATCATTATCATTATCATTATCATTATCATTATCATTATCATTATCATTATCATTATCATTATCATTATCATTATCATTATCATTATCATTATCATTATCATTATCATTATCATTATCATTATCATTATCATTATCATTATCATTATCATTATCATTATCATTATCATTATCATTATCATTATCATTATCATTATCATTATCATTATCATTATCATTATCATTATCATTATCATTATCATTATCATTATCATTATCATTATCATTATCATTATCATTATCATTATCATTATCATTATCATTATCATTATCATTATCATTATCATTATCATTATCATTATCATTATCATTATCATTATCATTATCATTATCATTATCATTATCATTATCATTATCATTATCATTATCATTATCATTATCATTATCATTATCATTATCATTATCATTATCATTATCATTATCATTATCATTATCATTATCATTATCATTATCATTATCATTATCATTATCATTATCATTATCATTATCATTATCATTATCATTATCATTATCATTATCATTATCATTATCATTATCATTATCATTATCATTATCATTATCATTATCATTATCATTATCATTATCATTATCATTATCATTATCATTATCATTATCATTATCATTATCATTATCATTATCATTATCATTATCATTATCATTATCATTATCATTATCATTATCATTATCATTATCATTATCATTATCATTATCATTATCATTATCATTATCATTATCATTATCATTATCATTATCATTATCATTATCATTATCATTATCATTATCATTATCATTATCATTATCATTATCATTATCATTATCATTATCATTATCATTATCATTATCATTATCATTATCATTATCATTATCATTATCATTATCATTATCATTATCATTATCATTATCATTATCATTATCATTATCATTATCATTATCATTATCATTATCATTATCATTATCATTATCATTATAAC
>CAXAQZ010000617.1:17500-19734 GCA_963971145.1 Sussaba pulchella | reverse complement strand
AGATGAGACTCGTATAAGAGCGAGTGCCAGCTATCCTGAGGGAAACTTCGGAGGGAACCAGCTACTAGATGGTTCGATTAGTCTTTCGCCCCTATACCCAGTTCCGACGATCGATTTGCACGTCAGAATCGCTACGGACCTCCATCAGGGTTTCCCCTGACTTCGTCCTGACCAGGCATAGTTCACCATCTTTCGGGTCCCAACGTGTACGCTCTGGGTGCGCCTCTTCTCGCAATGAGAACGAGACGTCCCCGGGAGTGCGGGACCGGCCGTGGCACGGTCCATCCTCCCTCGGTCGGCGCAGGGCCGACCTTCACTTTCATTGCGCCTTTAGGCTTAATAGCTCCCAATGACTCGCGCACATGTTAGACTCCTTGGTCCGTGTTTCAAGACGGGTCCTGAAAGTACCCAAAGCAGTAGCGTCGCTGACCGGTATCATAATTTTTATAGCCAGTCCTAGGACACCGTCAACCAACAGCTGGAAAGGCCCGACGACGGCGTTAGATCCGTACATTCGGGAAACACTTTCCTCGCTTGCGACGGGCCGGACGCAGTTCGAATGTTTGCGGCCAGATACCATGCGAGTACCGCCGGGCAGCCGGTCGGGCAACCGAGGGTCTGCCCCGCAGTGACGCCGTAAAGCGCACACGAGACAGGCAACCACTCGGGCCGTAGACCGACACCCAACGGGTCGCGACGTCCTACTAGGGGAGAAGTGCACGCCGACGTTACCAGGCAATAAAAAACATGCAGACGCGTGCCGAGAAACCGAAGTTCCTGGCATCGCGAACCGCACACGTACCAGTAACGCTGACGATGAATCTCCCCATTCGATCTTTTGGGTTTCTCAGGTTTACCCCTGAACGGTTTCACGTACTCTTGAACTCTCTCTTCAAAGTTCTTTTCAACTTTCCCTCACGGTACTTGTTCGCTATCGGTCTCGTGGTCGTATTTAGCCTTAGATGGAGTTTACCACCCTCTTAGAGCTGCACTCTCAAGCAACCCGACTCTAAGGAGAGATCCTCCCGAAACGCGTCTCGGTCACTACAGGCCTGGCACCCTCTACGGGTAATTGGCCCCATTCAAGATGGACTTGGACTCGAGCATACGCTTCGGGATAAGTGGATCCTCCCGAACACTACATTTCCCAGCGACAGTGCCGCGGGATTCAGTGCTGGGCTCTTTCCTGTTCGCTCGCCGCTACTAAGGAAATCCTGGTTAGTTTCTTTTCCTCCGCTTAATAATATGCTTAAATTCAGCGGGTAGTCTCGCCTGCTCTGAGGTCGTCGATTGTTTTGCTTTATTCGCTGAGATATGCAAAAACTCGTTTTTATTTTACCGATAGAATGTATTTGTCTCAGACGGATGAGAGCCTTGGAAAGTGATCGTTCGACAATCATCTTACACGCGTTGCGTTATTGATATTAACCGTAAACCGTTATTTGTTTTCTCTTATAAACTCGATTCATGGCTACACAGTCGTATCCGTCCGTTAAAACTAATAATAGCTCCGGGACTGGATCAACCGGCCATTTAGAGTTTCGAGAAAACGGTTGCGGTAATAAAACACACGCGTTGTGACTCGCTCTCCGGCTCTGTATGACTTTCCATCATATACATTTGATCGATCGAGTTTCGCACAGCGAAAAAATTCGCGGTGTTTCGCTTTTATAAAAATAATAGCGCGTGACAACGACGAGACACCACCGTGGGCATATGCCACTATATACATATCGTTACAAAGCGATATATATTTATTGACGGGGGCTCGTTGTATCACACCGCTCAACGGTATCACGCGTAAGGATGAGAAAGAAAACTTTTTTTAAGCTTAACGGGATCGGACGTTAAAGTCCTTCGCCCGTTTATAGCAAAAGTGATTTTTAATTCTACTTTCCTTGTAACGATCCACCGAAGAAATTTATTTCAAACGACGCCGACACATGCCCGCTCGAAAGCGCGCGATTAGTCGACGAACGTTCACATATCGCTCGTAATAAGCAGTTTGTTTTATGCAAAACGACCCTCAGCCAGGCGTGGTCCGGGAATTGTATCCGTGGACCGCAATGTGCGTTCGAAATGTCGATGTTCATGTGTCCTGCAGTTCACAAGTTGACGCGCAATTAGCTGCGTTCTTCATCGACCCACGAGCCAAGTGATCCACCGTTCAGGGTAATCATATAAAATTTGTTTGTTAAGTTCCATTAATAACTCAATATTGCACAAACTCGACG
>CAXAQZ010000617.1:5000-12500 GCA_963971145.1 Sussaba pulchella | reverse complement strand
TTTTTTTCTTGAACCCAAAAAAAAAAAAAAAAATTCGGTTGTAAAATAATAAGAACATTAAAATGATTCCAGGCGTAGACCGATCGGTTTTTTTGAAATTCGAAAATGAAGAAAAAAATTTTTCATGAAACGCGAAAAAAAATTTGACCTAAAATTTATTCTAATGAATTGATGAAAAAAATTGATATCGAAAAACGAAAGAGGAATTTAAAATCCACACGTAGACCGATTGCATGTATATTAAGTTGACGCGTAGACCGACCGCACTCGGAAATAATCCACGCGTAGACCGACCGCGACCAGAGTTGTTCGACGCGTAGACCGATCGCATGTACATTGAGTTGACGCGTAGACCGATCGCACTCGGGAATAATCCACGCGTAGACCGACCGCGACCAGAGTTGTTCGACGCGTAGACCGATCGCTTTCTCGAAAAGTAAAAAAACATAACTTTCTTCTTATCGCACTAACGTAACAATCAATATCAAAACGTGGTTAAAAAATTTTTTTTCAAATAATTTTTTCATCGAAATGAAATAAATAAACCTTCATTTTTCGACCGTAGATCGACCGCTTTTTCTTGAAACCAAAAAAAAAAAAAAAAAATTCGTTTGTAAAATAATAAGAACATTAAAATTATTCCAGGCGTAGACCGATCGGTTTTTCTGAAATTCGAAAAAAAAAAAAATTTCTTTCATGAAACGCGAAAACCACTTTGACCTAAAATTTATTCTAATAAATTGATGAAAAAAAATTGGTATCGAAAAACGAAAGAGGATTTTAAAATCCACACGTAGACCGATCGCATGTACATTGAGTTGACGCGTAGACCGACCGCACTCGGGAATAATCCACGCGTAGACCGACCGCGACCAGAGTTGTTCGACGCGTAGACCGATCGCATGTACATTGGGTTGACGCGTAGACCGATCGCCCTCGGAAATAATCCACGCGTAGACCGACCGCGACCAGAGGTGTTCGACGCGTAGACCGATCGCATTCTCGAAAAGTAAAAGAACATAACTTTCTTCTTATCGCATTAACGTAACGATCAATATCAAAACGTGCTTAAAAATTTTTTTTTTTAAATTATTTTTCCATCGGAATGAAATGAATAAACCTTAAATTTTTACCCGTGGATCGACCTTTTTTTCTTAAACCCAAAAAAAAAAAAAAAATTCGGTTGTAAAATAATAAGAACATTAAAATGATTCCAGGCGTAGACCGATCGGTTTTTTTGAAATTCGAAAATGAAGAAAAAAATTTTTCATGAAACGCGAAAAAAAATTTGACCTAAAATTTATTCTAATGAATTGATGAAAAAAATTGATATCGAAAAAGGAAAGAGGAATTTAAAATCCACACGTAGACCGATCGCATGTATATTGAGTTGACGCGTAGACCGACCGCACTCGGAAATAATCCACGCGTAGACCGACCGCGACCAGAGTTGTTCGACGCGTAGACCGATCGCATGTACATTGAGTTGACGCGTAGACCGATCGCACTCGGGAATAATCCACGCGTAGACCGACCGCGACCAGAGTTGTTCGACGCGTAGACCGATCGCTTTCTCGAAAAGTAAAAAAACATAACTTTCTTCTTATCGCATTAACGTGACAATCAATATCAAAACGTGGTTAAAAAATTTTTTTTCAAATAATTTTTTCATCGAAATGAAATAAATAAAACTTCATTTTTCGACCGTAGATCGACCGCTTTTTCTTGAAACCAAAAAAAAAAAAAAAAAAATTCGTTTGTAAAATAATAAGAACATTAAAATTATTCCAGGCGTAGACCGATCGGTTTTTCTGAAATTCGAAAAAAAAAAAAATTTTTTTCATGAAACGCGAAAACCATTTTGACCTAAAATTTATTCTAATAAATTGATGAAAAAAATTGGTATCGAAAAACGAAAGAGGATTTTAAAATCCACACGTAGACCGATCGCATGTACATTGAGTTTACGCGTAGACCGACCGCACTCGGGAATAATCCACGCGTAGACCGACCGCGACCAGGGTTGTTCGACGCGTAGACCGATCGCATGTACATTGGGTTGACGCGTAGACCGATCGCCCTCGGAAATAATCCACGCGTAGACCGACCGCGACCAGAGTTGTTCGACGCGTAGACCGATCGCATTCTCGAAAAGTAAAAGAACATAACTTTCTTCTTATCGCATTAACGCAACGATCAATATCAAAACGTGCTTAAAAATTTTTTTTTTAAAATTATTTTTCCATCGGAATAAAATGAATAAACCTTAAATTTTTACCCGTAGATCGACCTTTTTTTCTTGAACCCAAAAAAAAAAAAAAAAATTCGGTTGTAAAATAATAAGAACATTAAAATGATTCCAGGCGTAGACCGATCGGTTTTTTTGAAATTCGAAAATGAAGAAAAAAATTTTTCATGAAACGCGAAAAAAAATTTGACCTAAAATTTATTCTAATGAATTGATGAAAAAAATTGATATCGAAAAACGAAAGAGTAATTTGAAATCCACACGTAGACCGATCGCATGTATATTGAGTTGACGCGTAGACCGACCGCACTCGGAAATAATCCACGCGTAGACCGACCGCGACCAGAGTTGTTCGACGCGTAGACCGATCGCATGTACATTGAGTTGACGCGTAGACCGATCGCACTCGGGAATAATCCACGCGTAGACCGACCGCGACCAGAGTTGTTCGACGCGTAGACCGATCGCTTTCTCGAAAAGTAAAAAAACATAACTTTCTTCTTATCGCATTGACGTGACAATCAATATCAAAACGTGGTTAAAAAATTTTTTTTCAAATTATTTTTTCATCGAAATGAAATAAATAAACCTTCATTTTTCGACCGTAGATCGACCGCTTTTTCTTGAAACCAAAAAAAAAAAAAAAAAAATTCGTTTGTAAAATAATAAGAACATTAAAATTATTCCAGGCGTAGACCGATCGGTTTTTCTGAAATTCGAAAATGAAGAAAAAAAATTTTCATGAAACGCGAAAAAAAATTTGACCTAAAATTTATTCTAATGGATTGATGAAAAAAATTGATATCGAAAAACGAAAGAGGAATTTAAAATCCACACGTAGACCGATCGCATGTACATTGAGTTGACGCGTAGACCGACCGCACTCGGGAATAATCCACGCGTAGACCGACCGCGACCAGAGTTGTTCGACGCGTAGACCGATCGCTTTCTCGAAAAGTAAAAAAACATAACTTTCTTCTTATCGCATTAACGTAACAATCAATATCTAAACGTGGTTAAAAAGTTTTTTTAAAAATTATTTTTTCATCGAAATGAAATAAATAAACCTTCATTTTTCGACCGTAGATCGACCGCTTTTTCTTGAAACCAAACAAAAAAAAAAAAAAATTCGTTTGTAAAATAATAAGAACATTAAAATTATTCCAGGCGTAGACCGATCGGTTTTTCTGAAATTCGAAAAAAAAAAAAATTTCTTTCATGAAACGCGAAAACCATTTTGACCTAAAATTTATTCTAATAAATTAATGAAAAAAAATTGGTATCGAAAAACGAAAGAGGATTTTAAAATCCACACGTAGACCGATCGCGTGTACATTGAGTTTACGCGTAGACCGACCGCACTCGGGAATAATCCACGCGTAGACCGACCGCGACCAGAGTTGTTCGACGCGTAGACCGATCGCATGTACATTGGGTTGACGCGTAGACCGATCGCCCTCGGAAATAATCCACTCGTAGACCGACCGCGACCAGAGTTGTTCGACGCGTAGACCGATCGCATTCTCGAAAAGTAAAAGAACATAACTTTCTTCTTATCGCATTAACGTAACGATCAATATCGAAACGTGCTTAAAAATTTTTTTTTTTTAATTATTTTTCCATCGGAATGAAATGAATAAACCTTAAATTTTTACCCGTAGATCGACCTTTTTTTCTTGAACCCAAAAAAAAAAAAAAAAATTCGGTTGTAAAATAATAAGAACATTAAAATGATTCCAGGCGTAGACCGATCGGTTTTTTTGAAATTCGAAAATGAAGAAAAAATTTTTTCATGAAACGCGAAAAAAAATTTGACCTAAAATTTATTCTAATGAATTGATGAAAAAAATTGATATCGAAAAACGAAAGAGGAATTTAAAATCCACACGTAGACCGATCGCATGTATATTGAGTTGACGCGTAGACCGACCGCACTCGGAAATAATCCACGCGTAGACCGACCGCGACCAGAGTTGTTCGACGCGTAAACCGATCGCATGTACATTGAGTTGACGCGTAGACCGATCGCACTCGGGAATAATCCACGCGTAGACCGACCGCGACCAGAGTTGTTCGACGCGTAGACCGATCGCTTTCTCGAAAAGTAAAAAAACATAACTTTCTTCTTATCGCATTAACGTAACAATCAATATCAAAACGTGGTTAAAAAATTTTTTTTCAAATTATTTTTTCATCGAAATGAAATAAATAAACCTTCATTTTTCGACCGTAGATCGACCGCTTTTTCTTGAAACCAAAGAAAAAAAAAAAAAATTCGTTTGTAAAATAATAAGAACATTAAAATTATTCCAGGCGTAGACCGATCGGTTTTTCTGAAATTCGAAAAAAAAAAAAATTTCTTTCATGAAACGCGAGAAACCATTTTGACCTAAAATTTATTCTAATAAATTGATAAAAAAAAATTGGTATCGAAAAACGAAAGAGGATTTTAAAATCCACACGTAGACCGATCGCATGTACATTGAGTTGACGCGTAGACCGACCGCACTCCGGAATAATCCACGCGTAGACCGACCGCAACCAGAGTTGTTCGACGCGTAGACCGATCGCATGTACATTGAGTTGACGCGTAGACCGATCGCCCTCGGAAATAATCCACGCGTAGACCGACCGCGACCAGAGTTGTTCGACGCGTAGACCGATCGCATTCTCGAAAAGTAAAAGAACATAACTTTCTTCTTATCGCATTAACGTAATAATCAATATCAAAACGTGCTTAAAAATTTTTTTTTTTAAATTATTTTCCATCGGAATGAAATGAATAAACCTTAAATTTTTACCCGTAGATCGACCTTTTTTTCTTGAACCCAAAAAAAAAAAAAAAATTCGGTTGTAAAATAATAAGAATATTAAAATGATTCCAGGCGTAGACCGATCGGTTTTTTTGAAATTCAAAAATGAAGAAAAAAATTTTTCATGAAACGCGAAAACCAATTTGACCTAAAATTTATTCTAATGAATTGATGAAAAAAATTGATATCGAAAAACGAAAGAGGAATTTAAAATCCACACGTAGACCGATCGCATGTATATTGAGTTGACGCGTAGACCGACCGCACTCGGAAATAATCCACGCGTAGACCGACCGCGACCAGAGTTGTTCGACGCGTAGACCGATCGCATGTACATTGAGTTGACGCGTAGACCGATCGCACTCGGGAATAATCCACGCGTAGACCGACCGCGACCAGAGTTGCTCGACGCGTAGACCGATCGCTTTTTCGAAGAGTAAAAGAAAATAACTTTCTTCTTATCGTATTAATGTAACAATCAATATCAAAACGTGGTTAAAAAATTTTTTTTTTCCAAATTGTTTTTTCATCGAAATGAAATAAATAAACCTTCATTTTTTACCCGTAGATCGACCGCTTTTTCTTGAAACCAAAAAAAAAAAAAAAATTTCGTTTGTAAAATAATAAGAACATGAAAATTATTCCAGGCGTAGACCGATCGGTTTTTCTGAAATTCGAAAGAAAAAAAATTTTCTTCATGAAACGCGAAAACCATTTTGACCAAAAATTTATTCTAATAAATTGATGAAAAAAAATTGGTATCGAAAAACTCGCTTTCTCGAAAAGTAAAAGAACATAACTTCCTTCTTATCGCATTAACGTAACAATCAATATCAAAACGTGCTTAAAAATTTTTTTTTTCAAATTATTTTTCCATCGGAATGAAATGAATAAACCTTAAATTTTTACCCGTAGATCGACCGCTTTTTCTTAAACCCGAAAAGAAATAAAAAAATTTGGTTGTAAAATAATAAGAACATTAAAATTATTCCAGGGGTAGACCGATCGGTTTTTTTGAAATTCGAAAAAAAAAATTTTTTTTTTCATGAAACGCGAAAATTAATTTTACCTTAAATTTGTTCTAATAAATTGATGAAAGAAATTGGTATCGAAAAACGAAAGAGGAATTTCAAATCCACGCGTAGACCGACCGCGGGCAGAGTTGTTCGTTGCGTAGACCGATCGCATGTACATTGAGTTGACGCGTAGACCGATCGCACTCGGAAATAATCCATCCGCAGACCGACCGCGACCAGGGTTGTTCGACGCGTAGACCGATCGCTTTTTCGAAAAGTAAAAGAACATAACTTTCTTCTTATCGCATTAACGTAACAATCAATATCAAAACGTGCTTAAAAATTTTTTTTTTCAAATTATTTTTCTATCGGAATGAAATGAATAAACCTTAATTTTTCACCCGTAGATCGACCGCTTTTTCTTAAACCCAAAAAAAAAAAAAATTCGTTTGTAAAATAATAAGAACATTAAAATTATTCCAGGCGTAGACCGATCGGTTTTTCTGAAATTCGAAAAAAAAAAAAAAATTTTTCATGAAACGCGAAAACCATTTTGGCCTAAAATTTATTCTAATGAGTTGATGAAAAAAAATTAGTACTGAAAAACGAAAGAGGAATTTAAAATTCACACGTAGACCGATCGCAAATCTTGTTTGGTCGATAAGTAGACCGTTTATGGTTTCACGAATTTCTTTTATAGGGACGGTCCGAATCTTGTTAATCAACGAGCATTCTTCTAACTCAATCGAGCATTCGTTATTCCCGGCGTTTATCCTCGTATCAATTATTTCGGTTCGAAGAGTAGACGAATCCCTATTTGAAAATTTTTTAAATTTCCACGTGCATCGCATTGGGCCGTTAAAAGTCGTCAGAATCTTCGTAATATTCAACGATTCTCCGGACTTTATGCAAATTAGAAATAAATTTTTTTGCTCGAATAAATTTTTACGAAAATTTTAGATAGGTACAGTGGGAATCTTGTTAATCCATTTATGCAAAATATAATATCACAGATAAAACATTCCTTCAACAAAATCAAGTATCAGTTATTTCCGCCATTTACCGTTGAACAAAATATTTAAGGTCAAAGATTATGCGAATTAGTTTTTTAATTTTTTAATCTATATTTTCAACGTGCATCGCATCGTTGTTAAAATCTTCGTAATATTTAACGATTCTCCGGACTTAATGCAAATTAGAAAAAGATTTTTTTGCTCGAATTAATTTTCACGAAAATTTTAGATAAGGACAGTGGGAATCTCGTTAATCCATTCATATAAAATTTTATATCACAGAAGGAAAATTGCTTCAACGAAATCAAGTATCAGTTATTCCCGCCATTTACCGTTGAACAAAATATTTACGGTCAAAGAGTATGCTCTAATTGTTTTTTCAATTTTTTAATCTATATTTTTAACGTGCA